>WBZZ01003811.1:40000-55226 GCA_019918135.1 Paulinella micropora | reverse complement strand
TCCCGACATTAGAAGAAGGAAGGAGAGTACTGCGGAATGCAAAATTCTATTCGGTCATTGACCTTAAGAATGGCTTCTGGCAGATACCACTGGAGGAAAAGTCCAGATGGCTGACGGCGTTTGTGGTGGGTATGGAAATATACCAATGGAAAGTGCTTCCGATGGGCCTCAAGCAAGCCCCAGGACTTTTCCAGAAGGCGATGCAGAAGATGTTGAGCAGTCAGTACGATGATTTGTCTGACGGTGGCTTTATGAGAAGGCGGGGACAGAAGGCGGGAGAATATGCATTTTGCTATATCGATGACATTATCGTATACTCTAACGCAATGGAGGAGGATATCGATCATTTGCCCGATATATTCAGGCGCATCGGAGCTTTTGGCCTGAAGTGCAATCTAAAGAAGTGTCAACTTGCCAAGACGAGTGTGACATACTTAGGGTACGAGATCTCCCATAATCGAGTCTCGATATCCAAAGAGAAGAGGGAGGAGATTATGAATCGACCGATACCGAAGAACCGCACTGAATTGCACTCATTCCTTGCGATGGCGCAATACTATAGCCAGTTTATACCCGATTGGGGTGCAACACGGGCTAAAGTGGAGAAAATGATATATTTTGGAGACTTTGAGAAGTGGGACGAGAGGCTTTGCAAGCGTTTCATGCGCTCAAAGATCTCATTTACAAAGACCCGAAAGACGGAGGACTGGTGTTAACGATGCCCGACTTTACGAAACAATTCGTAGTCGATACAGACGCATCTAAGTTTGCGATTGGGGCTGTATTACAACAAGAGGATGAGGAGAAGAAATTACGCCCAATCATGTTTATTAGTAGGAAGTTGTGTGCGGCGGAGAGAAACTATTGCACAAGGCAAAGAGAGGCGTTGGCGGTAGTATGGGCCCTCAAGAGGCTCAGAGAGTATTTGTGGGGAGGACCTCAATTTACTGTCAGAACTGATCATCATAACCTGTTATGGTTGATGAATCATGAACAGACGGGACGGCTGGCGCGGTGGCAAGCGTTCTTGTCTTGTTTCGATTTTACAATGGTCCATCTACCGGGAAAGCGAAATGTGGTCGCTGATAGCCTCTCTAGGCTAGAGTTTAACTCAGAAGTATCGGCGTTGGTGTCCAGGGTGGAGATGGAAGACTTGTCCACTGACAAGGTGTATGAGGTCAGCCACATTGAGGCGATGGAGATGGCGAGTGGAGTCCGATATGACCGCACAGGTCTACGGTACAGTCCACAAGGCCCGGATCACGGGATATGTTGTGAGCTACATACCCAGGAGGACGCTGAGTGGTCCTATGAGGTATATGAGAATGCGAAGGCGAACATAAGAGAGGAAGAGGAGACGCAGGAAGTTTATGCGGAGCCTCCTCAAGAGCGGAGAAGTGACCTAGACGATGACCCGGAAAGAATCGGGGTACGGCTAGAAGATGGTACTATCCATATAGCCTCGCCTACCGCATGGAGGCAACAACAGGCTCAAGATCCGGAGTTTAAAGAACTGATACAGTTATATCAGAACCCGGATGAGCTACGGATGACGAAAGCGATCAAAGATCAGATGAAGGAGATGGGATGGAGAGATGGTCTACTGTGGTACAAGGGCCTTCACGGTCGCTATGCGTCACAGCCGGACAAATGGACCCTTTGGGTACCGGAGAGTCTGAGACGATTTATATTTGTCGCAGCCCACAATTGCACACTTTTGGCGCATCCGGGTCGACAACGAACTCATATGTTCGTAGCGAGGCGATTCTGGTGGAAGAAGATGAAGGAGGAGATAGATCAGGCGGTGGATGCATGCATCCCGTGCAAGATAAACAAAACACCACTGAAGGCAAATATCGGCCTGATTGGCGAATTTCCTCTTCATGCGGGGATGTTTGAGTTTATACACATTGATCATGTGGGACCTTTCCCAGAATCGAAGGATGGTTACAAATACCTCCTTACGGCTATTGACAGAGCCACCGACTATGTGTGGATCATCCCTGTCAAAGACGATACCGGCAAGACGACGGCCGAGGCGCTGATCGATAGGATCATCTCACAGATCGGAGTACCAAGAAAGATATGTTCTGATCGAGGCTCGGACTTTAATAACGAGGTCATCGACAAACTATCTAAGTATTACGGGATGAAATGGCAATATGTTACTGCCTATAACCCGCGAGCAAATGGGAAAATCGAGCGGGTACACAGACCCCTCAAAGCCTCGCTAAAGATGTATTGCACGAAGAAGGAGAATCAAAGAGCATGGGTCGAGGCAGCACCATCATTTGCGTTTGCAATGAACTGTCTACCCTCTACGGCGTTAGGAGGCTCGAAGAGCTCAATCTCGCCATATCAGTTAGTATATGGGCGTGAGCCTGATATCCCGACTTCGCTCCTTCACCCAAAAGACACTTGGGCGGATGCGGATGAGTTGTTTGGGATGAGACTTAGAGTGAAGATGGAGGCGGAACAAATAGTCAGGGCGCATAGAGAGGCGGAGCGCCGAAAGACTGATGCTGAAGGGGTGCGACAAGCGCACTTGGATCAGATCAAGTTCCAGGTCGGGGATATTGTACTATTGTACCATCCTCAAGTCCCGAAGGGAGTCAGCTCTAAGCACTGGAAAGGACCTTATCAGATTATGGAACAGACGGGACCTCTGAATTACAAGATCAGGGGTAGAGGGAAGGTGCAAATTGTGAATGTAAGAAGGCTGATTAAGTATGATCCCTTCTTACTGGAAGATGAATCCGTTGAGGAGGCGTTAAAACGGATGAAGGATGATTTCAAAGAGGTGCCGCCCATCCACAAGGAGGCTGGCATAGACCAAGACGATGCTTATCGGGCACCGATAGCTGAGAAGGAGGAGAGTGAGGTGGACAGCAAGGAGAAGACTGACCGCATAAGCGCGGTGGGGACTCAGTCCAAGTCTCCGCGAGAGCATAGCGGAAAGAAGGAGAAGATCACAGAGGCGCAGCTAAGGAGAGCGCGGAATGATCTTATCAACGACCAACCGAGGAAGGCGATGAGGTCGATGAGATCAAAGGACGTCCACCAGGAGGAGGAGGGGACGGACACTGACCCAAACGCGGGCAACGTTGAGATTGTCCATGAGCGATGGAAGGAAGGTGATGCGATAGCAACCATCGCATGGGTGAAAAATGTTTTCTATCTGATCAGACCAGCGGAACAACATGTCGCTGATGACATTCTCTCAGACTTATACTTGATGCGGGTCGTGGCGGTCCCACGACAGATGCGTGTCACACGGACACTCAAAATATCATCAGCCGCAAAGATAGTACAACCGATACTCCAGTTATGGAGAAGTATGGACCCGGTTGAGGTTCCAAAGGCAAGACATTATCTGCCAGTATATAAAGACGCAAAAAGTCTCGAGACATGGGATGATACAATTACTCCCAGAGACAAGGATTACACTGCGTGGACCATTCAGACACTGCCAAGAGGAGTGCTTGATGTCCCTTTTGAATTATCGTTGGGCGGAATCCCTAATAAGATCTGGGACATTCTCGAACAGTCAAAGTTCGATCTGACTTTTGTTGGTGGTCCTCCACCAGGCAAAGAAATCCGCGCCAGACGACGAAGGCAGTGACAAAGAAACTATTTTTCTTTATGCGTCTCAAATAAACTGATTGATTGCCCACGGCGTATCATGATTTGATCATGCATCATCAGTTATCAATATGAATATTAAAAAGACTCAGTGATATAACTTGGCATTCGATCGCAACATACGAGTGCGAAAGGTCGATCGACGATGATACTACACCGTATACGGGGATCGCTAGTGTATTGAGCGATGGTGTTCCCGGGTATGACCCTTTCCAAGTCCTGGGATGATGTTCTCGAAAATGAAATGTTCTCTGAAACTTTCATTAAATTATTTTTTACGATAGATTATATACTGTCGTACCTGAGCACGGTCAATCTCTACTTGTGTCGGTATATCGCAGGGTCGGGTACATACACCTCGACTTCGGATATAGCTATTAGGACTGGCCCCCTAATACTATATCATAGGATATCCGCCTTATACAAGGGTATGTCATTAAAAAAGACAATGTACTTACGATCTCCCTGTGAATAATAATAATAATAATAATGATAATGATAAGAAGAAGAAGGAGATCAAAGGGGGAATCGTACTACAGCACCACGTTGCTTGTATTTTTTTATTAATTGTACGTTTGTTCTTGACATACTGCCGAAAAAAAAAAAAAAGAAAAAAAAAAGAAATTGAGGGGAAGGAGTTCAAAATTTACAAGAAAGGCTAGAGAATCCGCTTTGACGTGCCGTATGAGGATATATTTATCGTCTTTTAGCGTCTATCCGTGGGTCGATGCGCTGTGTGGCATGACTCCATAGCGCATACTATTTGCAGAAAGAAATCAGAAGGTGTATGACGAAAATGCTATTTCCGTCATAAAATCGGGAGGGGGTACTGTAGGCATCACCCCCCGGATAGCCGGTAAAAAATACCTTTCCTGGTGACAGGTGCACCAGCTTGTTTTTCAGTATTATTTGTCCGGATTGGACCTGATGCCATTTTATTCCTGGTCTGTTGCCGTTTTCCTTTTTGGCTTCACTGAGCTAATACAACGAGACATCATTCTCATTCTTGAGGACTGTGTTTGGTTGTATTACCGACTTTTTACGAGCTATCGTTGGGGGCATTACAGAAACAACACAAACACAGAAAAACAAGCACGAACACAGCCTGTCGATGGGCTGCAAAAAAAAAAAAGCACAAAACTCAAATAGACGGCCCGGATATCTAAGGAAAAAACCATGGAACAGCACGGTAAATACGGGGCACAACTTTTCCCAACTTTAAATCAATGGTTTGTCAAAACTACTCAACATTTTTTCAAACCGATTGAAGATTCTGAATGCTGGTCACTTGAATTTTAATGTAGTAAATTTTGATGATTCGAATGGCAAAGCCGACACTAATACTCTAATGAATATTAGTGGGCAATGAATTTACATATGCGGAAGCTCTAAGTATGATCCTACTGATCACTATCAATTTGGTAGGGGCAGCTAAGAGCAAAAGGAATCCCGCAAAATACTGGCCTCAAACAAGAACTAGCTAGCGCTCAAGGAGGGGGAGAGGCCTCGGAAGGCTTGTGTTGGAACTGCCTCTCCCCCGATCATACGATTGCTTTCTGTCTTGTCAAATGTCAACCGTAGGCTGACTGACTGTCCTAACGATGGACATGGTCCCTTAAGGTGTCCTCTTAGAAGACGAGCTAGGGTGTCTGATAAAGGACAAGTGAATAGTTAATAGGACCTGCACTTAATTTAATAATTAATCTTGCTACAGGGGGAGTGTTAGACCTATTAAATTATAATATAGTAATTAGGTTAGATAGTACGGGCCGGCATATGTAATGCATATCGTTAGAGCCGCTGGCATCACGTGTGTCCGGCCTAATACGTTCCCGCCTTTTGTCTTGGCGCGTTCTTCTAATAAAGTTTATACTGCGTACGATAGCACTAACAGCTTAGCTTTGACTCCGGTTTATTAACTTCAGGTACTCTAACAATCAAGTTCGAATTCAAATTCAAACTTGAAGGATAATTTTTTTCCTAACGGAAACTTCAACATTCTAGCTTTTTTTTATATTCATAGTTATTAATAAAAACTTCAAACATATTATTAATAATATAAAAAAAGTAAAAATTCATAATTTACTCCAGTCGGTTAAAAGTGCACCCGTTTAACTAACGTTTCAAGTAGTAATATATAAAATGCTCTAAAATACATATGAATCATTCTTACTTGAAAATAAGGACATGCAGTATTGTTCTTAAGCTATTAATAAAACTCAACAGTTATTGCGTAAATCTTGAAATGAATGCTCCGAGTCAAATGAGAGCAGGAAAGTTGGATGTGACCTGGCTGCAGTAAGATTAATACCATACACTAGCTTCAGAGACTAAGTGTTGTTCATATTATTTTCAATCATTATCTTTACGTAGATTTCAACTTATGAAATTTAATACTCAAGTTCAATACAATGTGCAAAATTTGATATTGCATATATAAATAGTAAGTGATATCGAAGCAGTATTATTATGGACTGCTCTTCAAGCAAATAAACATATTAATGTCTGCGGTTACAGTCTGAATAATACGATACGACGCTGAGTGCAGGAAATGAGCCTGCCGTGTCATATCGACTACTGACTTGAACATCATCTGACAGCGTAGATATATCATCTGTGCATACATACTGCATGAGCTGACATCCCCACTCCGCTTCCTGGCCTCTCACAAACACTTAAATTGGTCTCTTGCGCTTCCCACTCAGCCAAACGAGTGGCAACGATTTTCTATTAAAAGAGTGTCTGCGTACAGTACAAGCCAGGAGATATAATACTTCACCCTTGAACGAAGAGAAATAAATACTTCAGCCTCGGAAGTGGAACCTTGTCCAGTAACGCTTCCAAAGACTTAGTTGCATAGGATAGATATAAGTGAATAGATAGATAGACAGTTTGATGAATAGATGGACAGACACCAGATATTATACTCAGGGGTGTCCTGCCACATGAGAAAGTAAACCGACTGAATTGGTAAGAGCTGCTCCTTGTTGTGTTAATCCTCTTCTGGTGGGACGTACTGGCTCTCTCTCTCTCTCTCTCTCTCTCTCTCTCTCTCTCTCTCTCTCCCCTCTACTGCGGGAACTTGAAGGCCTTGGGCGCCTCGTGTGCGCTGACCATGGCTTTGTACATGGATTTCAGCAAACCCTGCGGCTGCTCCACCAGCGTCCATGGCTGGTCGTACTCCACCAGGCGGCCGTGGTCAAGCACCATCACGCGAGAAGAGTCCATGATCGTGTTGAGACGGTGCGCAATCGTCAACATCTGTAGAACAATGTATATATTCCTGATGATGTAACGAGAGAGAGAGAGAAAGAGAGAGAGAGAGAGAGAGAGAGAGAGAGAGAGAGAAAGAGAGAGAGAGAGAGAGAGAGAGAGAGAAAGAGAAAGAGAAAGAGAGAGAGAGAGAGAGAGAAAGAGAGAAAGAGTTACGGTGCAGTGCTTGAACTGGCTTCGAACGGCGGTTTGGATCAAGGCGTCCGTAGTGGTGTCCACCTAACAGTAGGTATGTATCGCTTGTTTTTATGTACGAACATATGTATGTCTGCATATATTAGCTTAGAAAGGTAAGTAGTTAGGTCTTGGGCTTAGAAAGGTAAGAAGTTAGGTCTTGGGCTTAGAAAGGTAAGTAGGTAGGTAGGTAGAGCGATCAAGCATCCCCAAAAGAAGTGGCCCCATACATGAGGAGGATCTTGGCTGGAAAGGTAGGTATATAGGTAGGTTGGTAGGTAGGTAGGTAGGTAGGTAGGAAGGTAGGTATAGGTAGTAGATAGGGAGGTATGCATTTAAGCAGGTAGGTAGATAGACAGATGAGATCAATATCATACCGAGGAAGTAGCTTCATCCATGAGCAGGATCTTGGGCTTGCGCAGGATGGCGCGCGCGATGCACAGCAGCTGGCGCTGACCAACCGACAAGTTGCTACCGAACTCCTTGATGCTGCCAGACAAACCTGCACAGAGTACGGAAGAAGGTATGTTTATGTATGGTAACGATCAAAGATGGGGGATTAGATAGCAAGACGCCCCCCCCTCTCTCTCTCCACACATTCTACCTCCCAATGTGTGATCAACGAAGGTGGCCAGCTGCACGTTCCCCCCCCCCCCCCCCCCCCCCCCCATTTACCTCCCAGTGTGTGTTCCACGAACGCAGCCAGCTGCACGTGCCTCAGCGAATTCCAGCACTCGTCGTCGCTGTACCTGTGCACGTATGTGTGCACGTGTTTAGATAGGTGGCTAGGTAGGTAGGTAAGTAGATAGCTAGCTAGCTAGACAGACAGACAGACAGATAAAGGTAGATAGCTTACTCGTCGAAGGGGTCGAGGTTGAATCTTACGCTTCCGCTGAAGATGACAGCTTCTTGCGGGATGATGGCGAGCGCGCGACGCAACGTGTGCAGACCCAGCTTGGCGATGTCCAGCCTAACAAGAAATATATGTATATTATATTCAGGCGGTGTGTGTGTGTGTGTGTGTGTGGGGGGGGGGGGGGGGGGGGTTGGTGCACAAGACAAACAGGTAGATGGACAAGATAGGGGCGAGCTACCCGTCGATAAGGATTTGTCCTTTGGTCAGCTCGTACATGCGCAAGATACAGAGCATAAGACTGGACTTGCCCGAGCCCGTGCGGCCCGCCACGCCCACGCTCTCCAGGGACTCCACCTTTGCGTTGAAGTCCTTGATGACGGGCTCCAGCCCCTCTCTGTAGGAGAACTCCAGGTTCTTGAACTCGATCTCGCCACGAGCTGGACACAACAAATAGATGTGTGTGAATGTTGATGTAAGAAGGGAGGGGGAAAGAGGGGGGGGGGCGCAAGATGAAGAGAGCTTAGAGACTTAGAGAGAGAGAGAGAGAGAGAGAGAGAGAGAGAGAGAGAGAGAGGTTCTAGAGGCGATCTTCGAGAGGGAGACCAGGCCAGTCCTCGGGCACGTCCACGTCGTTGTGGTCCCAGTCTGCCTCCTGCGTGATGTTCTTGGTGTAGAAGTCCACGCGCTCCACCGCGTTCATCACGTTCTCCAGCTCGGTCCAGTTGTTGATGAAGAAGCCCATGATGGGACCGATGGACAAGACGAAGTAGATTGCTACAGCAGCGTTGCCTGGCGAGGAGGTCCCTTTGCCGAATGCCGTGAAGAGCGCCGCGCAGAAGAGCAAGATGGCGTTTAGCAAGCCTATGCGCACCGAGGCCCACTGCAGCACCATGCGCACCGAGTAGAACGCCTGTCCGTTGATGTTCAGCAGGTTGGAGTTCATCTCCTTGAAGCGCGGGGTCACGCGGAAGGCGCGAATGGTGGACATGCCCAGCAAGGTCTCTGAGAAGAGGTTATAGACCGGGGAGCGCGACACCGACTCGATGCGCTTGAGCTGCGTGCAGGAGCGTGAGTAGTAGCGCTGAAGCAGCGTGAAGAGACCTATCACCACTGCCATGGCCACGAGGAAGATGGGCGTGACGATGGCGGTGGAGACGAGGGAGCCGAGCATGGCGAATCCCATGTTGAAGACAGACTGCAGCATGCGCGGTAACTGAGAATCGATGTCGTTCAAGTCCTTAGTAAACCTAATAGATGGATACGATGATATTTAGGTTGATAGGTACATTGGTCAGAGAAAGAAACATAAATAGAACACAGACTTAGTCCTAATAGATGGATACGATGATATTTAGGTTGATAGGTACATTGGTCAGAGAAAGAAACATAAATAGAACACAGACTGTGGCATGTGTGGCAGCTGCGAATCGATATCGTTCAAGTGCTTTGTAAAACCTGTTAGATATAGAAAGATTTCAATGTAGAAAGATAGATGGATGGATGAATAGTAAATGAGAATCGATGCCGAGTTTGATTTAGGTAGATATCATCATCGCGATTACACGTGTAGGTTGGTAGGTTGGTAGGTAGATAATGCTTCAGCTGACCTGTTGAGGACGCGGCCGACGGGCGTGACGTCGTAGAAGGCGGATGGTGCCTTCATCATGCGGTAGAACAAGTCTGCCCGTGCAACAAGCAGAGTCGTGGTCGCGTTGACTCAAAGCAAACAAAACAAACAAAACAAACAAACAAACAAACAAACACTAGGTATATGCATGTTAGTGTAGTTACCATTGTGGTAGCTCCTGCAGGAACGACGCGTGCCCAACGCAAAGGAAAAACCTGTAGATAGATAGACAGATAGATTGGATTGATAGATAATGGATAGATAGATAGATAGATAGGTAGGTAGTGTAGGTAGGTAGGTAGGTAGGTAGGTAGGTAGATAGATCGATAGATAGATAGATAGATAGAGAGAGATATAGATAGATAGATAGATCGATAGATAGAATGAGTGACCTCTCACAACGATAAGCAGGCCGCCCGTGATACCCACGATGCCGTAAACCATCAGATACCTAGCAAGACGATAGAATACAAATACTATACAATAGAATACAGTACAATACAATACAAAACAATGCAATACAATGCCATGCAATGCAATACAATACAACACTACGATCTAGTATAACACCATGTCAGACATCTAGTGATAAAATACAACAACGATGATTTTTGGTGTAGTGTATTCGTATCATCTATTACCACATGTTGGACTGGTTGAATTTATCGATGATACAGTGTGTAGTGTATTCGTACAATCTATGACCCCATGTTGGACTGGTTAAATTTATAGTGTAGTATATTCGTATCATATCTTTTACCACATGTTGGACTGATTGAATTTATCGCTGGTCCACCACGAGAGAATGAAGGCACTGCCGGTCACACCAGCCTATATATATATATATATATATATTTAGAGAGAGAGAGAGAGAGAAAACAAGAAGAAGAAGAAGAAGAAGAAGAAGAACAAGAGAGAGACACTCACACACACACAGTGTGTGTGGAGAGAGAGAGAGAGAGAGAGAGAGAGAGAGAGAGAGAGAGAGAGAATGAATCACCTGCGCGATGAGTGCCCAGAAGAAGAACATGAATGACCAGGGGCCCATGGCTTTGAAATGCTTCAGGTACAGACTCGCCCCTACCGTTCCGTTGCCTACTTCCTCTTCCTGAGAGATAGATCGGTAGGAAGGGGGAGAGAGATAAATGGATAGATAGGCAGTCAGGTAACAGCCCTCGCCCCCACCGTGCCATTGCCTACTTCCTCTTCCTGAAAGATAGACACATAGATTGATAAGGTAGGTAGGGAGATAGTAGATTATCTCGTGCGATTGCCTACTTGATTGCCTACTTCCTCTTTCTGAGAGATAGACACATAGATTGATAGGTAGGTAGTGAGATAGTAGATTATCTATCTCGTGCGATTGCCTACTTCCCCTTCCTGAGAGAGAGACACATAGATTGACAGGTAGGTAGGGAGATAGTAGATTATCTATCTCGTGCGATTGCCTACTTCCCCTTCCTGAGAGAGAGATACATAGATTGATAGGTAGGTAGATTATCTATCTCGTGCGATTGCCTACTTCCTCTTCCTGAGAGATAGACACATAGATTGATAGGTAGGTAGGGAGATAATAGATTATCTCGTGCGATTGCCTATTTCCTCTTCCTGAGAGATAGACACATAGATTGATAGGTAAGTAGGGAGATAGTAGACTATCTCGTGCCATTGCCTACTTCCTCTTCCTGAGAGATAGACACATAGATTGATAGGTAGGTAGGGAGATTGTAGATTATCTCGTGCGCTTGCCTACTTCCTCTTCCTGCGAGATAGACACATAGATTGATAAGGCAGGTAGGGAGATAGTAGATTATCTCGTGCCATTGCCTACTTCCTCGTCCTGAGAGACAGAGAAAGAGATTGATAGGTAGGTAGGGAGATAGATAGGTGGACAGATGACAATCACAGACACGCCCCAACCGTGCCGTTCGCCTACTTCCTCTTCCTACTAAATGGAGAGAATAATAGCAGGTGGGTAGAGGTGTAAGATAGACAGATGGATAGATAGACAATCAGGAACAGACTCGCCCACTGCGTCGTTGCCTACTTCCCCTTAGAGATAGACAGATTGAAAGATAAGTAGGTAGGTAGGTAGAGGTAGGTAGGTAGATAAATGCTAGCTAGCTGTACTACCTCTAGCTGTGCTTGCGGCGCGTGGCCTGCAGTCTTCTTCACCTCCTTGCCTCCCTGCGTCTCCTCCATGGGTACTATCGGGGTGCGCAACTCCTCCAGCGCCATAGGAGATGGCGACGCTACACACACCCATACATCAATATTGTGCGGCCAGCCACAAATTTCACGTGTTTTGCGGGCGAGCCGGGACGGCGAGCCCAAAACACGTCAATTTTGGCGCGCCGCATGTGTACTTTTATCGGTAACCTGACCACATTTTGTGGAGGTGATCGAAAAATATACATATCTACACACAGCTCCTCCGGCGGCATGGGAATAGGCGACGCTTCACTAACCATGTACATATATATATTATCTACACATATATTATACATACAACATACATACACAGGTACATACATACACACCTACGTTACGTAACGTAACGTAACGTAACGTACGTACATACATACCATACATACATACATACATACATACATACATACACATACATATATACACACATACACACCACACACACAGACTACACACACACACTACACCCCAGACACCCCACCCCATTACATTACATTATATTACATTATATTACATTGCATTGCATGGGTTTGCATCGCATGGCATTGCACGGAATTGCATTGCATGGCATTGCATTGCATTAAATTACATTACATTACATGACATTACATACATACATACCGATGTTGGGTGTGATGAGGGGCCCGCGTACATAAATACATACATACGAACATTACATAACATACATACATTACATAACATACATACATACATACATACATACATGCGTACATACATACATACACACATACATACATACATACCGATGTTGGGTGTGATGAGGGGCCCGCATACATATATATACATACATACGTACATTACATTACATACATACACACATACATACATACATACATACATACCGATGTTGGGTGTGATGAGGGGCCCGCATACATACATGCATACATACATACATACATACATAGATACCGATGTTGGATGTGATGAGGGGTCCGCATACATATATACATACATACATACGTACATTACATTACATTACATACATACATACATACATACATACATACCGATGTTGGGTGTGATGAGGGGCCCGCATACATATATACATACGTACATTACATTACATTACATACATACATACATACATACATACATAGATACCGATGTTGGGCGTGATGAGGGGTCCGGACGCGCCCAGCTCAAGCTTAGCGTCCTAACAGATAGATAGATAGATAGACAGACAGACAGACAGAGATTGGAAAGACAGACAGACAGACAGACAGATAGATAGATAGATAGATAGATAGACAGTCAGACAGATAGATAGACAGAAAGATAGATAGATAGATAGATAGATAGATAGATAGACCTGTAATGCCACATCCAGTCTGCTTTTCCTTGGTGAAGACTGCGCTGGCTGTCATGACATTCGATGATGATGATGACGATGATGATGATACTACTACTACTACTACTACTACTACTACTACTACTACTACTACTACTACTACTAATAATAATAATAATGATAATAATGATAATAATGATAATGATAATAATAATAATAATAATAATAATAATAATAATAATAATAATAATAATAATAATGAAGGCGGCGGCCAGCAGGCGCGCGCGTGTGTGTGTGTATGTGTTTGTGTGGTGGGTGGGGGGGGGGGGGGGGGGATGGTGGTGGTTTCAGTTGTGGAAGAGGTTCTAAGTTTACGGCAGTAGTTGTGGAAGAGAGAGAGAGAGAGAGAGAGAGAGAGAGGGAGAGAGAGAGAGGGAGTCTAAGCTGAGGGACCTGGATGGCCTTGGGCGAGGGAGGCTCGTCGTCTGCCTGCTCGGCGGCCGGCGGGCTTGACACTGCAACCTCCACTGCCTCGCCTTCGTCCACCAGACTGCCAGAGTCCACCGTCTCTACACACAGCAGAGACAGATAGGTAGGTAGGTAGGCAGATCGATCGATCGATCGATAGATAGATAGATAGATAGGTAGATAGGTAGGTAGGCAGGTAGGCAGGTAGGTAGGTAGGTAGGTAGGTAGGTAGATAGATAGATAGATAGATATATGAGATGTCGCAAAGGAATGTAGTCCTTGCAAAGGAACGCAGTTTCACATCAAACAATAATTTGTGTACTGTGCATGTGTCCGGGATGGGAATCACGGGTAGACTGTGTTCTGGAAAAAGAAGAGGAGGAAGGACGTTGAAGAAAAAGGCAATCTAGGAATGGAGAGTGGGAGGATAAGGAAGAAGAGAAAGAAAAGGAAGCCGTTAGTCCAAGTGTTTTGAGCACCGTAAGCTTGCGCAAGCTACAATGATGACATTGTATGAGGCCTAAACCCCCGCAGGGACCTAGCCCGGGCTATGCAACACTGGACGGCTATGATGGAATGCAGTCACCAATACGGACTAGAGGAAGATTAGTCCAATTTTTGACTGCACAGGAGCGATAAATCGCAAAAGAGCAACGAGCTACGCAGGAGGATAGCTTGAAGCAAAGGGATTTGGATTGGGGATGGGAAAAACCCAAGGCGCGGAAACATCGATGAACAGAGAACGATACCATGCCGCGAGCCCCGCATTCGATTGGTCGAAGGTGGCAGGTCCATCCGTTGTCCTCGATTTGAGATTTGAGCTTGTTGTATCGGTTGGTCTTGTAGGCTCGTGCGTCAAGGATGTTTTCCTCGACCGGGCACGTTAGCTCGATCAGAATACATATCTTGGTAGACAGTGACCAGACAACGATATCGGGGCGGAGGTCAGTGACACAAATGTGGACAGGAAAGGCTTGCTCAGAACCGGTGTATTGGGTTTGGAGTTGCCAATCGTTTGCAGTGTCAAGCAGGGATGGTCGATGAAATGACTGTCTCTTAGGCTTCTGCTCGCCCTCTTTCACAAACATAGACTTTGATTCATTTTGGTCTAAAGGGGAGCGTTTGTTATGGCTCTCGATGTGTTTTTGAAGGGGAGCTTCAATAGTGCAGAGCACAGAGTCATGACGCCAGGTATAGCGGCCTTGTTTGAGGGCAACATGGCAACCGGAGAGGATGTGGCATAGATGTGCTTGACCAGAACAGAGGGCACACTTGTTGTTGGGAATGATTCCCCACAGACGTCTAAGGTCGGGGGTAATAACCGAGTTTGTGCTTGCGTTGATGACCCAAGAGATTAAACGGGGATTACGGGTTCCGATGAGGCGAGCCCAGGAGAGGTCGAAGGGGCATGCGTCTTCAAAACGAAGGAAGCACCCTTGCATGGCTTTGTCCATGTCATGCACTGTGGTTGTCTCAAGTATTGTCTCAGCAGCTAATTCTAAAACCCTGTCTTTGCGGTCTGTGATGGAATGTTCTTTTGGGTAGCGACCATGGCCAAGTCCGAGATGATCGGATTGGCCTCGATGTTTGAATTCAAAATCAACTTGTGCCTCAAGCTTTTCGAGCACAGGCTCTGGTTTCCAGATAGTTCGAAATGTTTCGTGTTTCG
>WBZZ01003811.1:30000-37500 GCA_019918135.1 Paulinella micropora | reverse complement strand
AGATAGATAGATATATAGATAGATAGATAGACAGATACATAGACAGATCAAAAGATAGGTAGGTAGGTAGGTAGGTGGGTAGATAGCAGGTAGGTAGTCAGGTAGGTAGGTAGTAGTTCCGTTGGCTGACCAGGACTCGGGTAGTGCCTGCCAGCTCCTGGAGGAAGCATTGCTGCATCAGGTGCTCGCCCTGCAGCCGGTCAGTCAAGACAAGTTAGGAGCTAAAGTAGTCAAGTAACTGCAGTCAGGGAGAAAACACTATCCAACGCTACCCTGCACGGGGAAACCCGAATAAGGCAAGAGGAAGAGGAGAGGGAAGGAAGGAATGTTAGACAGACAGATCGACAGATATATAAACACATGCATAAGAAGGTCGGTGGATAGATAAAGACAGACAGATCGACAGATATAAACACACATACATAAGAGGGTAGGTGGCTAGATAAATAGCTCATACCACGTTGGCGTCGACGGCGGATAGCGGGTCGTCAAACAGGTAAATGGACAGGCGCGAATAGACTGCACGCGCGATGGCGATGCGCTGTTTCTGTCCGCCGGACAGGTTGATCCCGCGATCACCGATCTCAGTCAGGTCTCCATTAGGCAGGGATTCGAAGTCCTAGATGGATAGATAGATAGATAGATAGATCGATAGATAGATAGATAGATAGGTCGACAGACAGACAGACATATAGATAGATAGACAGATAGATAGATAGATAGATAGATAGATAGACCTTGGTCAAGGCACAGACTTGCACCGTCTGCTGGTAGCGCAGATGTTCGTAGGGCAGGCCGAACAGGATGTTGGCGCGAATGGTCTCGGTGCGAATCCAAGCACGCTGTGCAACGTACCTGCGCACAGTGATAGTAGGTAGGTGGTAGGGTGGGTAGGTATAATACGAATATTTAGTAGTGATAATAATAATAATAATATAATAATAATAATAATCATAATAATAATCATAATCATAATAATAATCATAATAATAATAATAATAATAATAATAATAATAATAATTCTTATACTTATACTTATACTCCTACTAATCATCATCATCATCATCATCATCATCACCACCATCAACATCATCACCACCACCACCATCATCATCATCTGGTCGTGTACCCCACGGCTCCGCTGCAGTGCACCTCATTCGGCGCCGTCAGCTCCGGCACCGGCTTCATCTCTCCCAGCAAAGTCAGCAGCAGACTGCTCTTGCCCGAGCCCACGTTGCCGACCACTGCAGTCAGCTTGCCGGGCGCGGCTTTGAAGTTGAGGTTTTCCAAGCGGAAGGTGCGGATGGGCACGAGCGCCTTGCTGTCGTCTGGCTTGGGCGCCGTCTCGTCGTACGTGAAGCTGCCCCTGGCCGACAGCCTGACCGGCGCCACACCGTTCTCGGAGGGAATGGGTTCGCTCTGCACGGCGTTGGGGTCGAGCTCAGGCAAGGTGAGGAAGTGCTGAATACGTCTAGCAGACACCAGCCCGATGCCTAGCTGAGACAGAACGATGGGCACGAAGATCAGGGGCAGCTGCAGCGTCTGGAAGTAGGCCATGGTCTTGAAGATGGTGATGGCATTGAGCCCGCCGTAGACTTGGTCGTAGAAAATGAAGGTCACCAGAGGGATCACGATCGGGATCTGCGCCAAGATACACGAAGGAATAGAAGGTAGGTAGGTAGGTAGGTAGGCAGAATGTATTTGTCTATCTTTACCAGGTTGAAGGTGGCGAGCACGCCCTGGAAACTCATCACCACACCAAACACCTTACACACACATGCATAGAATATTATATATACATTTTTGTATATATATATATATATATATATATATATATATAGAGAGAGAGAGAGAGAGAGAGAGATGACAGACAGATAGATAGATAGATAGATAGATGGATAAATAGATGGACAGATAGATAGATAGAGATAGATAGATAGATAGATAGATAGATTAGATGGATAGATGGATAGATAGATGAACAGATAGATAGATAGATAGATAGATAGATGGATAGATAGATAGATAGATAGACACATACATACATACATACATACATACATACATTACATACATTACATACATACACATACATACATACATACATAGATATGTACATACATACATACATACATTACATACATACATTACATACATAGAAACATACACACATACATACATACATACATACATGCATACATACATACATACATGACATAATGATTATACACTACATACATCATACATATACCTTGGACACTTCCAGGTCGCGTATATTTCCCACGCGTTTCAAGAAGCTTTTTTCCCAGGCGTAGAACTTGACGATGCGCACACCCTGCAGGATCTCGTTGGTGATCTTAAGACGCGCATCCGCCTACCGCGTTGGTAGGTAGGTAGGTAGGTAGACAGATAGATAGATAGATATAGATAGTAATTGCTACTCAGATTTGCTGTCGTGATTGTTATTGAATTTGGAGCTGTGTTTTATTGCGTGTTGTATTGTGTTGAATTGTGTTGCACTGTATTGTATTGTATTGTCTTGTTCTGTTTTGTATTGTACTGTATTGTTTTGTATTGTATTGTATTGTATTGTATTGTATTGTATTGTGTCGTGTTGCGTTATATTTTAGTGTATTGTATTGTTTTCTATTGTATTGTACTGTACTGAATTGTGTTGTACTATATTGTATTGTGTTGTATTTGTATTGTATTGCATTGCATTGTATTTTATTGTACTGTACTGTATTGATTGTATTGGGTTCTGTTGTGTTGTATTGTATTGTATTGCACTGTACTGTATGTATTATATAGTATTGTATTATATTGTATTATACTGTATGTATTGTATTGTATTGTCTTGTATTGCATTGTACTGTATAGTATAGTATGTGGTATGGTACGATGTTCATACCAGCTCGGACTGCTGCCCTGAGAAGCGGACTTGTCGTATCAAATGTATTGTATTGTACTGTATTGTATTGTATTATATTGTATTGTACTGTATGGTACGATACGATGTCAGACCAGCTCGGACTGCTGCCGCGAGAAGCGGACTTGTCGTATCAAATGTATTGTATTGTATTGTATTGAATTGTATTGTATTGTACTGTATGGTATGGTATGTGGTATGGTACGTGCAGACCAGCTCGGACTGCTGCCGCGAGAAGCGGACTTGTATCAAATGTATTGTATTGTACTGTATTGTATTGTACTGTATGGTATGGTATGTGGTATGGTACGTACCAGCTCGGACTGCTGCCGCGAGAAGCGGAAACTTGTCGTATCAAACGTATTGTATTGTATTGTACTGTATGGTATGGTATGTGGTATGGTACGTACAGACCAGCTCGGACTGCTGTCGCGAGAAGCGGACTTGTCGTATCATGGCCGCGATGGTGATGGGGATGAAGAAGAAGAAACCAGCCAATCTATGCGAGATAGATGGACGATGATAGATGTATAATGAATGCGATGGTGATGGGGATGAAGAAGAAACCAGCCAATCTATGCGAGATAGATCGATAGATAGATGGGCAATGATAAATGTATCATGAATGCGATGGTGATGGGGAAGAAGAAGAAACCTGCCAACCTAGCAGAGATAGATCGATCGATGGACAGATGGATAGATGGACAGATGGATGGATAGATAGAAAGATAGGTAGATAGATAGATAGATGGCTTGCTAGCTAGCTGGATGGCTACCCGACGAAGGTGGCTGCTTTCATGGTGGTGTAGATGAGGTAGATGTTGACGACGACTTGTGCAGGCACCTAGGTGTGTGTGTGTGTGTGTGTGTGTTGTGTGTGCGTGTGTGTTTGTGTGTGTGTGTGTGTGTGCTGCCTGGTCTCTCTCTCTCTCTCTCTCTCTCTCTCTCTCTGTCTCTCTCTCTCTGTCTCCCTGTTTCTCTCTGTCTCCCTGTTTCTCTCTCTCTCTCTCACACACACACACACACACAAACACACACAAACACTCACCATGATGGCTTGTGGCATGATGAGGAAACTCATGGCCAGCTTCTCCGCGTCCACCGACATCAGGTTCACCTGCACTCCAACATGCAGATGTGATGATTCCCTCTTTTTTTTGTTGTTGTTGTTGTTGTTTGTTTGTTGTTGTTGTTGTTGTGCGTGTGCTTTGTTTTGCTTTTTTTTGTTTTGTTCTGTTTGTTGGCTATTCGCTCACATATTTATTTCTTCATTTATTTTTCCTGAAAGCTTTGGTTGCATGATTGCTGCAGATGATCGATTGAGTGATGGCTCCATGGATCGACTGCTTGCTGTCCGTGTTGTATATGTGTCCTTCTCACGTCCATTGACCACGCTTGATGAGGTAGGTAGGTAGGTGGGGAGGGAGGGAGAGAAAGAAAGAGAGAGAGAGAGAGAGAGAGAGAGAGAGAGAGAGTGATGGATCAAGGCTGACCGTCTTGCCTGTGGTCGCGGTGTTGTCCTGTGCGTCTTTCTTAGCCTGCGCCTTGCTCAGAGCCCTCTCCAGCTGCTTCTGAGTCTTGGCCTTCTTCAACTCCTTAGACAGATATGCATGTAGGTAAACGGGTCAGGTCAGTTAAGGCCGGTCGGTCAGGGCAGGTAGGTAGGTAGGTAGAATCCATACACACATCTTAACAGACAAATTTTGCCTCACCTTTTCTAGCTTGGCTTTTTCCTTGTCCTCCTTTCCCTTTTTCTTTTTGCCTTCAGGCACGTCGATCTTGGTGGTGCTCGAGACGTTGAGAGACTTCTCGTAGATCATCCTGCATACACGTGTGAAGGAAAGGAAAAGAAAAAATAAGAAGAAAACACACACACACACACAAGGGGGGGGGGGGGGGGAGGAGAGGGAGAGAGAGAGAGAAAGATAAAGAGGGAAGAGGACGAGGAAGAAGAAGAAGAAGAGAAGAAAAGAAAAGAAAAGAAAAAAGAAAAGAAAGAAAGAGAGAGAAATAGATAGAAAAAAAAAAAAAAAAGAAAGAAAAAGAACCTTGCCAGCGCTCCACGTATTTGAAGCACGCCTGTGTTACATACACACACACACACAGGCCTATTTGTGCAGATGCAGACGTCGTACTTAACGCGGATATGATATGATATGATATGATGTGATATGATATGATATGATATGACATGATATGATATATGATATGATATATGATATGATATGATATATGATATGATATATGATTTGATATGATGTGATATGCATATGTCTCACGTCAGGTCGTCCTTTTCGTGGAGCCTGGCTGGCTATCTATCTATGTGCCTATCTCTGTCTCTATCTAGGTATGTATGCATCTAGCCATTCATCCCTCCATCCATGTATGCATCTATCTAAATCTATCTAATCTATCTAATCTACGTGATCTATCTATCTATCTATCTATCTATCTATCTATCTATCTATCTATCTATCTATCTACGTATCTATTTATCTATCTGTCTATCTATCTGTCTATCTGTCCGTCTGTCTCTGTCTCTCTGTCTTTCTATCTGTCTATCTGTCCGTCCGTCTGTCTGTCTCTGTCTCTCTCTTTCTCTCTTTCTCTGCCTATCTATCTATCCATCTATCTATGTATCAAATCAAGCAATCAATCAAATCTACCTATCTATCCATCTATCTATCTGCCTACCACCTATCTGCCTACCTGCCTAGCTACCTAGCTATCTCTATCTTACCTTTGGTTGAGCGATGGGAGCTGGCGGCATCGAGAGTCGCCGACAGGAACGGCACAGCGAAAAACGCCAACGCCCACAGATACCCTGTCCACGTATGTATATATGTATGTATGTATGTATGTTTGTATGTATTTATGTATGTATTTATGTATGTATATATGTATATATGTACGTTTGTATGTATGTATGTTTGTATGTATGTATGTATGTGTGCGTGTCTGTCCGTCTGTCTGTATGTATGTCTGTATGTATATACGTGTACATGTAACATATGTATATATGCATGCATGTATGTATGTATGTATATGTATGTTTTTATGTATTTATGTATGTTTTTATGTATTTATGTCTGTATGCATGTAACATATGTATGTATGTATCTATGTATGCATGTATGTGTGTGTGTATTTTTGTATGCATGTGTATGTTTTTATCTATGTATGTGTGTCTGCCTGTCTGTATGTACGTACGTACGTATGTATTTGTGCATCTTTGTATGAATCGTGTATCAATGTATGCATCATGTACGTGCACCTTCCGTGTCGGTTCCGAAGGGGTTCACGAACCATATCAGGAACTGCTGCAGCAGCCAGGGCTGCACGAGAGCCCCTGCCTCACACATCCAACTTGTGCGCTTTCCTGTAATTTGATCTCTCTCTCTCTCTCTCTCTCTCTCTCTCTCTCTCTCTTCCTCTCTCTCTCTTTTCTTTCTTTCTCTTCCTCTTTCTCTCGATCTCTCTCTCTCTCTCTCTTTCTTCTCCTCTTTCTCTCGATCTCTCTCTCGCTCTCTCATATCTACATACCTGCGCGAGAAAAGAAGGACAAGATGCCAATGATGATTAACTAAAAGTAAAGAATATAAATCGTGAGTTCGAGGACTCTCGGGCAGCGAAAATGTCACCTGTTTGCGGAAGTAGGTAAAGATGATTTTGAAGAGAGATGCCTTGCTTCCTTTCTTCTTCTCTTTCTCCCAAAGAGCGCTCAGTTGTGGAAAGGTTTGATGCACGTCATCCTCTACCCAGGCAGCAAGCAACAGGGACCGATCAAATGAAGGAACAAGAAAAAGATGCAGAAAACATACCGCGTGCAATTGGCCACATATCTTCAACCTCCAAGGGCTTCCGAAAGCCATACATTACCAGAGGCGACACGAAGAAGAAAAAGGTTCGGGAAAGGAACCCACTTCTCTCTTCGCAGTTATGCCCATTCTTATCACTCCCTAGAGAGCTGGGCTTTTGAACTGCCTTTTGTTGTGTGAGAGGAGCTGCGAGAGCCACATCAATGGTCGGCATTTTGCTACATAGGAAAGAAAACATGGTGAGTGATTTGCAAACCCACCAAAAAGGTTCCACAATGAACTTCGCATGATTACTAAACAAAGGCGAAGTAATGCGAACTCTTCTGTGACTTTTGCGACTACCAACAGTCCTACTCTACCGCAATCATACCACGAAGATCTACTTGACAAGAGCGGTAAGCAATGTAAGCCTCATCCCGGCGGGCGGGACATCTGAATGATGTGGTTGTGGTTTTTACGATTTCACTTATGTTTTTTTTGATTGATGCCACTTTTCAGCGGCCAGCAGTGCCACAAGTCGAGGTCCGACGGAAGCGGCTACGGAATTGTCACGTTCACAACTTGTGACAATTACCTCAATCTCAGCTAAATTCCGAATATGCACAATTGAAGATCTCTTTCCGATTAGTACCGGAGGAGCCGGCCTGTCTACGAGTGCACCGTTCTTTTCGGTTAGAAGGAAGAAAGAAAAGAAAGAAGAAAGAAGAAAAGAAGAAAAGAAAAAGAAGAAAGAAGAAGATGTCTCTGTCTGTC
>WBZZ01003811.1:17500-20000 GCA_019918135.1 Paulinella micropora | reverse complement strand
ATCTGTCTGTCTATCTATCTATCTACATAGTTGTACGGGGGGGAGGGTGGTTCCGATGTCAGATTTCTAGCTATCTATCTGTCTATCTATCTACACACATGTTCTAATAATTGTGATAGTTGTACGGGGGAGAGGGCGGTTCCGCAGTCAGATTTCTAGATAGCTATCTATCTGCCTGTCTATCTATCTATCTACACACATATTCTAATCATTGTGATAGTTGTACGGGGGAGAGGGCGGTTCCGCTGTCAGATTTCTAAATGTCTATCTATCTGCATGTCTATCTATCTATCTTCACACATGTTCTAATCATTATGATAGTTGTACGGGGGAGAGGGTGGTTCCGCTGTCAGATTTCTAGCTATCTATCTGTCTGTCTATCTATCTATCTACATAGTTGTATGGGGGAGAGGGTGGTTCCGCATTCAGATTTCTAGCTATCTATCTGTCTATCTATCTATCTACATAGTTGTATGGGGGAGAGGCTGGTTCCGCTGTCAGATTTCTAGCTATCTATCTGTCTGTCTGTCTATCTATCTATCTACATAGTTGTACGGGGGAGAGGGTGGTTCCGCATTCAGATTTCTAGATATCTATCTGTCTATCTATCTACATAGTTGTATGAGGGAGAGGGTGGTTCCGCATTCAGATTTCTAGCTATCTATCTGTCTGTCTATCTATCTATCTACATAGTTGTATGGGGGGGAGGGTGGTTCCGATGTCAGATTTCTAGCTATCTATCTGTCTATCTATCTATCTACATAGTTGTATGGGGGAGAGGGTGTTTCCGCTGTCAGATTTCTAGCTATCTATCTGTCTGTCTATCTATCTATCTACATAGTTGTATGGGGGAGAGGGTGGTTCCGCTGTCAGATTTCTAGCTATCTATCTGTCTGTCTATCTATCTATCTACATAGTTGTATGGGGGAGAGGGTGGTTCCGCTGTCAGATATCTATCTATCTATCTATCTATCTATCTATCTATCTATCTATCTATCTATCTATCTATCTATCTATCTATCTATCTATCTATCTATCTATCTATCTATCTATCTATCTATCTATCTTGCCGAAATAGCGACGGGAAGCACAATCCTGTTCCCTCAGGGTGCCCTTTCTCGCTTGTTGAGCCCGGAATAAAACCCACAGTGCTCTGTCGGTTTATACTAGACTGTCGACAGTCTCGAAACTCCATCTGCTTACTGGGCCCTCTGTAATGGAGGTGGGAGCTCGTTCTGCAAGGGGCGCTTTATGGAACGAGCCCTGGCCCCGCCTGGTACTAGGGAGCTTTGGTATTGCCTGTATCAGTCCCTTCCGTGCAAACATCACGGCTTAGCTGGGCATCGGGTTAATACTTTACCCACAGACTTCCTGGTTGACGAAATCAGAAGCTCCTTTTTTCTGACATTAGTCGATATTTCATCTATCTATCTATCTATCTATCTATCTATCTATCTATCTATCTATCTATCTATCTATCTATCTATCTATCTATCTATCTATCTATCTATCTATCTATCTATCTATCTATCTACATAGTTGTATGGGGGAGAGGGTGGTTCCGCAGTCAGATTTCTAGCTATCTATCTGTCTGTCTATCTATCTATCTACATATTTGTATGGGGGAGAGGGTGGTTCCGCATTCAGATTTCTAGCTATCTATCTGTCTGTCTATCTATCTATCTACATAGTTGTATGGGGGAGAGGGTGGTTCCGCTGTCAGATTTCTCGCCGACCCCACACCAGATGGTCATTTCATTTATCTATGTATGTATGTATTTATGTGTATGTATGTATGTATGTATGTATGTATGTAGGTATGTTTGTATGAACACATACCTACATATATATATATATATATATATATATATATACATATATATATATATACGTGCAATCATGCGTGCAGGTGACCCGGCGCCTATTGCAGGCTTAATATTCCCCCCAGAACAGGGGCAGGGTCATCTTGATCTATCTATCCATCTCTATCTATCTATCTGTCTAATCTACCTACCTACCTACCTACATTCCCTTCTGAACAGGGGCAGGGTCTTTGATCTATATATCCATCTCTATCTACCTATCTGTCTAATCTATCTACCTATTTGCCTACATTCCCTTCTGAACAGGGACAGGGTCATCTTGATCTATCTATCCCATCTCTGTCTATCTATCTGTCTAATCTACCAACCTACCTACCTACATTCCCTTCTGAACAGGGGCAGGGTTATCTTGATCTATCTATCCCATCTCTGTCTATCTATCTATCTAATCTATCTACCTATTTACCTACCTACATTCCCTTCTGAACAGGGGCAGGGTCATTGATCTATCCCATCTCTATCTACCTATCTGTCTAATCTATCTACCTATTTACCTACATTCCCCCCGGAACAGGGACAGGGTCTCCTTGATCTATCTATCCATCTCTGTCTATCTATCTATCTAATCTATCTACCTACCTACCTACCTACATTCCCCCCTGAACAGGGGCAGGGAC
>WBZZ01003810.1:32500-35000 GCA_019918135.1 Paulinella micropora | reverse complement strand
GGGGGGGGGGGGGGGGGGGGGGGATGATGCGCTTCGCGCACCGCAAACCATTCTTTCAGGAGTTTGCGCAGCCCCTAGTTATTATTATTATTTTTGTTATTATTATTATTATTATTATTATTATAATTATTATTATTATTATTATTATTATTATTATCATTATTATTATTATTATTATTATTATTATTATTATTATTATTATTATTATTATTTTGGAGTGTTGACTGTGACATATTTGAGGGAAATCCCGATGAAAAAACCTAGTCACACTTGCTAAACAGAGTTCCAGCCCAATGGCCTCAAGGCGTTAAACTGTGACGCCAACTCATAACCCTTTGGTGGTAGATGCTGGGGAGGAGGGTCGTTGCGCGCGTAAAAGATCTTAAACTCCGCATATGCTGGTTGATAGCCCAGGACCCAGCAGACACCAGATTGTTACGGGTGGGGTTTTGAGGCAGCTCTAGCAACCGCGCTTGGTGTATGCACTTGCACATTCGGTGACGATTTGCAAGAGGTTGCTGGAACTGCGGAATAACCTCGGCTTAGTGCAGTCTTGCCCTCAGGAGCTCCATCGGTGGCCCCGATCATCAGGCGAGAGACTGACACGGGGGGGTGGAGGACCTCGAACAAGGGTATTGGAGGCTTATGTCCGTTGAGGATATGCCATTAGCTGCATCAGTACGCCTCAGATATAGTATTGTTATTATTATTATTATTATTATTATTATTATTATTATTATTATTATTATTATTATTATTATTATTATTATTGTTATTATTATTATTATTATTATTATTGTTATTATTATTATTATTATTATTAACATACCGGCCCGGCTGGAAGTGTTGGAACTGCCCTTGCGGGGGTGTCATTAGAGCTTATCGTCAATTCTTCGTACTCCCCTCACGGGTGAGACGATGGAGGCGCATGTGCAGAAATGCATCAGCCATTGACAGAGAAGCACTATTATTATTATTATTATTATTATTATTATTATTATCATTATCATTATTATTATTATTATTATTATTATTACTATTATTATTATTATTATTATTATTATTATTATTATTAATTTATTATTATTATTATTATTATTATTATTATTATTATTACTCTTATTATTATTATTATTATTATTATTATTATTATTATTATTATTATTATTATTATTATTATTATTATTAGGGAGTACATAGGCCATCGGTCTTTTCCATGGGCTGATTGGTATAAAGCTCCTAGAGTAATGTTCTATGCCGTCACTTCCTTTATTCCACCGATTGGTGTGGAGACTTTCCTTATGGAATGGAGGACTGGATGCACATGGCCTTTTGGCTCAGCAATTGGCAGGAGATACACTATTATTATTTTTAATTATTTTTAATTATTATTATTATTATTGTTATTATCATTATTATTATTTTATTTATTATTATTATTATTATTATTATTATTATTATTATTATTATTATTATTATTGTTATTATTATCATCATTATTATTATTATTATTATTTGACTGTGACATATTTGAGGGAAATCCCGATGAAAAAACCTAGTCACACTTGCTAAACAGAGTTCCAGCCCAATGGCCTCAAGGCGTTAAACTGTGACGCCAACTCATAACCCTTTGGTGGTAGATGCTGGGGAGGAGGGTCGTTGCGCGCGTAAAAGATCTTAAACTCCGCATATGCTGGTTGATAGCCCAGGACCCAGCAGACACCAGATTGTTATGGGTGGGGTTTCGAGGCAGCTCTAGCAACCGCGCTTGGTGTATGCACTTGCACATTCGGTGACGTCTTGCAAGAGGTTGCTGGGACTGCGGAATAACCTCGGCTTAGTGCAGTCTTGCCCTCAGGAGCTCCATCGGTGGCCCCGATCATCAGGCGAGAGACTGACACGGGGGGGTGGAGGACCTCGAACAAGGGTATTGGAGGCTTATGTCCGTTGAGGATATGCCATTAGCTGCATCAGTACGCCTCAGATATAGTATTATTATTATTATTATTATTATTATTATTATTATTATTATTATTATTATTATTATTATCATTATTATTATTATTATTATTATTATTATTATTATTATTATTATTATTATTATTATTATTATTATTGTTATTATTATTATTATTATTATTATTAGTGGCACCGCGATAGCCCCAGTGGTTAAGGTCTACCATCTGGGACCTGTCGCCAGTTCGATTCCCGTCGGGGCCAGTATTTTCAAAGGATATTTTCTTTGAAAGTAATGGTCTGTCTGGAAGGCTTGGAGCTGCCTTGCGGGGGTGTCAGTAGAGCCTATCGTCAAATCTTCGTACTCCCCTCGCGGGTGAGACGATGGAGGCACATGTGCAGAAATGCATTCGCCATTGACTGAGAAGCACTATTATTATTATTATTATTATTATGATTATTATTATTATTATTATTATTATTATTATTATTATTATTATTATTATTATTATTATCATTATTATTATTATTATTATTATTATTA
>WBZZ01003810.1:5000-7500 GCA_019918135.1 Paulinella micropora | reverse complement strand
TTTTTCATCGGGATTTCCCTCAAATATGTCACAGTCAACACTCCAAGGCAGATTTACTATATCTGAGGCGTACTGATGCAGCTAATG
Organism: Paulinella micropora; assembly: GCA_019918135.1. NCBI lineage: Eukaryota > Cercozoa > Imbricatea > Euglyphida > Paulinellidae > Paulinella > Paulinella micropora. The sequence goes on along the minus strand of WBZZ01003810.1, from coordinate 7,413 downwards.
GCATATCCTCAACGGACATAAGCCTCCAATACCCTTGTTCGAGGTCCTCCACCCCCCCGTGTCAGTCTCTCGCCTGATGATCGGGGCCACCGATGGAGCTCCTGAGGGCAAGACTGCACTAAGCCGAGGTTATTCCGCAGTCCCAGCAACCTCTTGCAAGACGTCACCGAATGTGCAAGTGCATACACCAAGCGCGGTTGCTAGAGCTGCCTCGAAACCCTATCCATAACAATCTGGTGTCTGCTGGGTCCTGGGCTATCAACCAGCATATGCGGAGTTTAAGATCTTTTACGCGCGCAACGACCCTCCATCTACCACCAAAGGGTTATGAGTTGGCGTCACAGTTTAACGCCTTAGGCCATTGGGCTGGAACTCTGTTTAGCAAGTGTGACTAGGTTTTTTCATCGGGATATTATTATTATTATTATTATTATTATTATTATTATTATTATTATTGTTGTTGTTGTTGTTGTTATTGTTGTTATTATTACTAGGGACTGCGCCAACACCTGAAAGGATGACTTGCGGTGCGCTCCGCGCACCACATCCCCCCCCCCCCCCCCCCCCCCCCCGCTCGGGCTGGGGTTCCGGGGGGAGAGCCCCCCGGACCCCCTCCCCCTTTCCCGTCGACAGGGTACGTTCAATTGCCGGAGGTACCAGCAGAACGCAAGTGTAAGCTTTGGTGGCACAAAAACCAGAGATTTGGTGGCACAAAAACCTGAAATCTCTGGTTTTTGTGCCACCCGCCACCAAAAACTTTTTTATCTCCGAAGAGAGCGCACCTAGAGGTGTCGGGTACACCAAACATCAGCCTCAAACTCCCTCGGGTGTGCGCAAACGGCGCCTGGTGGCGCAAAACCTTAATTCCCCGGAGTGTAGGCCACCCGGCGCCATAATTATTATATTTTCGAAGAGAGCTCATCCAGAAGGGTCAGATAACACCAAATATCAGCCGCTAACTCCCTCTGGTGTGCGCAAACGGCGCCTGGTGGCACAAGACCTCCATTTGCTGGTGTGGGTGCCACCCGCGACCAAACCTGGTACGTACAATCGCCGGGCTGGGGTTCCCGGGGGGAGGGCCCCCGGACCACCCCTTTCCCGTCGACAGGGTACGTTCAATTCCCGGAGGGCGCCCCGGACCCCCCCTTTCCCGTCGACAGGGTACCATTGCCGGGCTCTGGTTCCGAGGGGAGGGCCCCCCGGACCCCCCCTGTCCCGTTGACAGGGTACGTTCAATTGCCGGAGGCACCGGCAAGTGCTGCTAAAAAACAAGGAAATTTGGTATTCAGGACACTCCCCTAACGCAAATATTTGCGTGAATACCAAAAAAACTATACCAGCATCAAGATCGAGTCTGCTGCTAACCACCCTGCCCATATGAGCTCCCAACTCCTCCTGGTTTCCACAAACCATGATTTATTCCGATGGGAGAGCAGAAAACAGGCTTTAAAACCAAGGAATTTTGGCATTCAGACACTCGCCTAACGCAAATATTTGCGTGAATTTCAAAAAAATTATGTCAGCATCAAGATCGAGTCTGGGGCTAGCCACCCTGTCAATATGAGCTCCCAACTCCTCCTGGTTCACACACACCATGATTTATTCCGATTGGGGTTCGAAAAAAAAACAAGGAAGTTCGGCATTCAGGACACTGCCCTCACGCAAATATTTGCGTGAATTCCAAAAAAAAACATATCAGCATCAAGATCGAGTCTAGGGCTAACCACCCTGCAAATATGAGCTCCGAACTCCTCCTCGTTCCCACAGACCATGATTTATTCCGACAGGGGTGCGGAAAAGGCGGGGGGGGGGGGGGGGGAGGTACACAATTTTCATTTTTCCCCTCCCCCCAAACCCCCCACCCCCTTCACCAACAGCTTTCAGGGATTATTATTATTATTATTATTATTATTATTATTATTATTATTATTATTAGTAGTAGTAGTAGTAGTAACAATAGTATTTTATTATTATTATTATTATTATTATTATTATTATTATTATTATTATTATTATTATTATTATTATTTAGTAAATCTGCCTTGGAGTGTTGACTGTGACATATTTGAGGGAAATCCCGATGAAAAAACCTAGTCACACTTGCTAAACAGAGTTCCAGCCCAATGGCCTCAAGGCGTTAAACTGTGACGCCAACTCATAACCCTTTGGTGGTAGATGCTGGGGAGGAGGGTCGTTGCGCGCGTAAAAGATCTTAAACTCCGCATATGCTGGTTGATAGCCCAGGACCCAGCAGACACCAGATTGTTATGGGTGGGGTTTCGAGGCAGCTCTAGCAACCGCGCTTGGTGTATGCACTTGCACATTCGGTGACGTCTTGCAAGAGGTTGCTGGGACTGCGGAATAACCTCGGCTTAGTGCAGTCTTGCCCTCAGGAGCTCCATCGGTGGCCCCG
>WBZZ01003809.1:60000-67716 GCA_019918135.1 Paulinella micropora | reverse complement strand
CCAGGAAATCATCTCCAGAATCACAAAGCGTGCTCACCGGATAAGATCAAGAACGAGATGCTCAAGTACGGAGGCACGCGGATTGTGAGCTTTCTGGTGCGCTTCTTCAACTGGTTGAAATCGTGCGAATACACCCCCAGCGACTGGGGCAAAGCGATTATCGTCAACATCCCAAAAGGAGGCGACCCAACCGATCCGGAAAATTGGAGAGACATCGCGATTCTGAGCTGTCTGGTAAGATGTATCTGTCCCTTATGGCGGCGAGGCTTACGGCTTTCATCGATCAGCCGGGCAGGCTTCGCCCAGAGCAGGGTGGGTTCCGGCCAAAACGTAGTACGGGGGACCAGATTTTTGTCCTTAAGGAGCGTCTGCGCCTTAGACAACAAGCTGGCCTCCGTTCTTTCGTTTTGTTCGTGGATCTGAGAAAGGCATTCCCTACGGTTTGGCGGGCCGGGTTGTTTCAGAGGCTAACCCAGATGGGGGTACAGGCAAGTTCTATCGCATTCTGCGGCGTTTTTACCGAAGAACGTCATCGCGAGTGCTAGTCGATGGCGAACTCACTGGTGAAGTGCTGGAAGAGATGGGAGTTCAGCAAGGGTCGCCGTTGTCACCGTCGCTGTTCAACGTCTTCATGGATGAGCTAACGGTCCGAATCGCGAAAGAGTTGGAGATCGAGGACCTCAACCGCATCGAAGACATACGGACCCTGCTTTACGCCGACGACGTTGCGGTAATTGCGCATAGTGTCACGGAGCTTCAACAGATTGTAAATGTCGTGGCGACATTCGTGGAGGACTATCGGCTTGAAATCAACCTGAAACCGGGCAAGACGGAAGTCATGCCGATATACGGGCACGCCAAGTCAAAAAAGTCGCCCCCATGCGTGAGGTTCCGGGGCAAGGTTCTCAACGTCACCGACCACTACAAATACCTGGGAGTTCTGCTCACGGACACCCTCTCCGATAAACCGCAAGCGAAGCGGGCGGCGGAAATCACTGTAGCGGGAACGGCTGCCTGCTACCCCCTCTGGATTGCCCATGAAGTTCCAGCGCGTCTTCGGCTGATGAATTGGCAGCAAATGGTTGGCGCAAAGTTGCTTTACGCATCGGCTTTTTGGGATCTGCCGGGCGCCAACAAGCTGAGTAAGCTGGAGGGCGCGTTGGTAGCGCCCCTGCGGGTCATCTTGGGTGTTGGTACGCGCACAAGCGGCTGCATCACCAGGGGTTTAGGCCGCACGCCGAGTTTTAGCATCCTTGCCAAGGCGGCCCGGCTTCGGTTCCTAGGGCGCATCGAGTTACTGGGCAACACAGCGCTAACACGCAGGCTTTACAACACGGGTCGGTGCAAATGGAAGGAAGATACGGAAAATTTGATCTTAGCAGATCACAGGCTGCGGGAGGGCTTGGATGCGCTCAAGCGGGTCGTGAACGAAGATGGCACGGTAGATGATAAGGACTGGCGGGCCGCTCTGGCGAACTGGAACGAGGTGGTAAAGCAATGGTCTGTCCGGCAGGAAGTAGCTGGCTGGGAGCGGCAGGCTAAGCCCTCTGATGGGCTTAGGGTGCTGCTTAGCCAGATGTCTTCCCGCTCTGCTTTCCCACGTTGGCGGGCGCTGGAGGGGGGAAGTCACAACCTTATCAGAAGGCGATTGTTGAGCTGCAACAATCGCCTTCGCCTCTACCGATCCAAATTTGGCTCATGCTCGCCGGACTGCTCAAGCTGTTTCGCCTTGTGTGGCACTGAGGTTAACGAGTCGTTACGTCACTTCCTGCTGCATTGCCCAACGTTTGCGAGCTCTCGTGAGGCACTGTTTAAGTTTATCGATGAGGCGCAAGCCCGGCAGCCCCTCATGCTGAATCGAGGAGGGCTTTATCACAGGGAACTGCGGGAGGCAGAGGAGGAGATGAGGCTCTTCAAAGAGGAATGGCTGAAGGGGAGGATGAAAAGATGGCGGCGATGCTCGGCGTTTTGTTTATCCCTGTCCCAGAAGAGGTGGAGGAGGAGTTAGGAAGGTTTGTTGCCACCATCTGGAAGGAGTGGGAGGAGTTGGAGGCGCAGACCAGGGAGGCAGAGGGGCGGAGGAGGAGGAGGAGGTGATCGACCTCACGGTCGTTCAGGAGGTGGGTAGAAGGAGGGGAAGGCCTAGTCAGGTAGAATGTCTGGCTAGATCTGTTGTAGGTGGAGGTCAGCGCAGCGTCGCGGACTTCTTCTCGGCAGATAACTCCTCTCACTCCTTGCACCCACTTGCACATGCACAGCACGCTCATTTGCACATTGCACTGCCAGTCGAGTCTTTGGAGCGGAGCCGCGTCACCGAACGGTCCCGTGCTACCAATGGAGGCACATGTCCGACAGGATCAAAGGCCAATTGACTGATAAGTCTATTATTATTATTATTATTATTATTATTTTATTATTATTATTATTATTATTATTATTATTATGGACACCGTGATAGCCCAGTGGTCAAGTTCTACCATCTGGCCCTGTCGCCAGTTCGATTCCCGTCGGTGCCACCAGTATTTTCATTGAACATACCGGTCCATCTGGAAGTGTTGGAACTGCCCTTGCGGGGGTGTCATTAGAGCTATCTCAATTCTTCGTACTCCCCTCACGGGTGAGACGATGGAGGCGCATGTGCAGATTTGCATCAGCCATTGACAGAGAAGCACTATTATTATTATTATTATTATTATATTATTATTATTATTATTATTATTATTATTTTGGGGGCACCAATACATGGTTGGGTGTCACCGCCACACGGCGGGTTGGGGCCGTTGGCAGCTTGTTATGAGGGGTACATAATCAGTGCTCCACTGATTCATGAGACGGAAACTTTTACTGAGAGAAGCTCTCTCACCACGCTCACGGCTCTTGGCTCGGGGTGGCCTCTAGTATCACTCGGGGTGCGGGGGGTGGGGGTTATCTGAGGGAGGGGGTTGGGCTCAGTGGGTCACTGGACAGGTTGGTTAACTAAACTACTGTCGGTATGAGTGGGTATGAAGGCGACAGGCTCCACACATTTCCACAAGCCTTGAAATCACTCAACTGCCACAGTAGCGACTGCCTGGACGCGGGGCTCCTGACTCACCCTCTCTCCCAGAACCCCTCGTGCTCACTTTGCGGATGCCATGGGGATGCTCTGGCGGAGGGTAGGGACGTGTTGGGTGCATGTGACCGGGCCTGTCACTTAGTGTTCTCGGTAGATGACTCTTTTGTAGCTTCTATCGGACGCAGGGTGGCTTGCCACGACACCTCAATGATGCATAGTACGTCACGTCTCTGGCCTGGTTACGGGGGCGGGTAACTGAGGCGGGTTCCTGAAGGCTGGTTACGGAAGCTATGTTATTGTTGTTGGGTTCCTGGCTGCTATGTTATTGTTGTTGGGTTCCTGGCTGCTATGTTATTGTTGTTGGGTTCCTGGCTGCTATGTTATTGTTGTTGGGTTCCTGGCTGCTATGTTATTGTTGTTGGGTTCCTGGCTGCTATGTTATTGTTGTTGGGTTCCTGGCGGCGTACATGTTTATGCTTTTTTAAGGGTTGAGCTTTAAATAACCCCACTCGGGTCTTCTTTTATCGAGCTCACCACTCGGTGGATGGAGGCCTGGGGTAGACTTATACGATGTTTTTGATGCTAGGTTCCGTCTCCAGGGATTCGACTGGCATCGCTGCTTTGCCTCACCGCACTGCCTCACCCACACATCCACGCTGGCACACTGTTTCTCCTCTTGCTCTTGTACCTATGTCGCACACAGCTATGAGCTCACGCCGATGAGTGGTTGTGACGAGGTGCACCCAGCTGGATTGCGGGCGAGCCACGGCGGCCTCGCTCTCGCTCGCTCTCTCTCTCTCTCTCTCTCTCTCTCTCTCTCTCTCTCTCTTCTCTCTCTCTCTCTCTCTCTTTTTTTTTTTTTTTTTTTTTTTTTTTTTTTTTTTTTTTTTTTTTTTTTTTTTGTTGCTTTGCTTTGCTTTGCTTTGGGCGAGGCCTAGCTTTCACATGGGCGGGCTGAGCCTATGAGGGGCGCACGATAAGCGTTCCATTGATTTATGAGACGGGTCCCAATTACTGAGAGTAACTCATGTGAGTTGCTCATCATACTCATGGCTCTTGGCTCGGGGTGGCCTCTGGAATCACAAGGGGTGGGCACTGGGGGAGGGGGTTGTGTTCAGAGGGTCACCGCGAAGGATGGTCAACCAAACTACTGTCGGTCGGAGTTTGTACGAAGGCGAGAGGCCCTACACCTTACCACAAGCCTTGAAACGACTAAATGACCAAAGTAACGACGGACCGGAGCGGGGCTCCTGGCTCACCCTCTCTCTCAGCACTCTTCGTGCTCATCCTGCGGATGCCATGGGGTTGCTCTGGCGGAGGGTTGTGGGGTGGTGGGTACACGTGCACGGGCCTGTCACTCTGTGCTCTCGGTAGATGACTCACTTGCAGCGTTTATCGGACGCAGGGTGGTTTGCCACGACACCTACCTCGATGATGCACAGCGGGTCCTGCCTCGTGCCTGGTTACGGATGCAGGTGAGTGTTTGTGTGTATCCCTATACATACGTACACGTATGCTTTTTAAGGGTTGAGCTTTAAATAACCCCACCTGGGTCCTCATTTATCGAGTTTACAACTCGATCAATGCGGCACCGGGGTCCCATACCACTTATGTCAGGTTCTTATGCGAAGAGCGCGGCCGCTAGTGCTGGCCCTACGGGTCAAGGCGGTAATCCTTCAGGTTTAGACGTTCCCCGTGGGAGTGCGCCTGCGGGTGGCGATGGCTACTCGGCCGGGGTGGGGTGGTCGAGTGCTCGCGTACCTGACGGGCAACCTGAATCACGTAGAGCCAGCAATCCTGCTGCATCTCGATCACCCTCCCCAACCTCGGAAGAGAAGTCACGTCCGGAAAGGTCTGGTCACGGCGTGTGGCAAGCGGTACCGCCACCGAGGAGGTGGCGGAGGAAGGTACGAAATGAGCTGGATAAGAGATGTTGCATAGTATGGGGGCTATCGCATGTCTCTCAGACAGTGGTCATGGCGCGAGAGCTCCGAATTCTCGGTCTCGGGGAAGTCGAGGTGGAATTCGCGGGCAGAGGTAGTGGGCGACATTTGCGGATTAAATGTGCGTATTGTGAGGAGGCGGAGAAGATGGTGCGGCTGCTGCGGGAGCGTAAGTTCTTCACGGGAAAGGTTCACGTTGCGACGGGTAGGACTTTCCGGGAAAGAGAGAAGCAGCGGGCTGCACGGGGGGGTGCCCAGTATGTAGAGATGCAGAGGGAGCTTCGCAAGCAGGGATTTGGCTACTGGGTGCTCGACGTGGAAGTCGACGAGCTCCAGGGCGAAGCCTCAAGCGGTGAATCTCCCTTGGCGGAGTGGGGCGGGATGCGGGAGCTGGAGGAGCTGGGGCGGAGGGTGCAGGATGGGCCGTGGAGGGTGGCGGAGGGCTCCAGGCGGGCTCAACCGAAGCGCAGGCATCGGCATCAGCTTCGTTCTTCCCAATTTGTGAAAGGCTTCCCACTGAGGGTGGCCTCACATAATTGGCAAGGCAAAGTGGGTGCGGATAGCCCAGGCTTTGGGGAATGGCCGGAGCACTACAAGGAGCGAGGCTGGGTGATCGTCGGAGTCCAGGAGCACAACCTATCGTCGCAGAAGGTGGAGAAGCTCCAAGTCGACGGCTTCGCAGTCCTCGGCAAAGCGGCTGCAACTGGTGCGGGCTCGCGTCTCTTGGGGGGAGTCTTGACGTTGGTGGCCAACTATCTGGCACCGTGCGCTACCATTGTACAGGCGCCTGTTCCACACCCACAGCAATTGTGGGTGAGGCTGTCGTCTGGGAGCGCGACGGCGTCGGATGTGTTCGTCGGCAACGGCTACTTCCCCCAAGAAAATCAACGAGAGGAATCTATTGCAGCCTATGAGGCGTGGCAGGCGGCCGTCTCCTACTTCGCCACCAAAGGTCATGTGGTTACGGTTGGTGATGCTAATGCTAAGCTGGGGCCCGCCAGAATAGCGCGGGAGGAGGGAGTGGTGGGCCTCTTTGGCGAGATAGATGGGAGGGGTAGAGGGGTTAGGAGTGAGAATGGTGAGTTGCTGGCTGCGATGCTTGTTGCCACGGGGTTGCGCAATCTCAGTGGGTTTTCGCAACTACGGGGGGACAAATATTGGTGAGGAAAATGTAGGTGGACGAAGGCATCTACTGGATTACATCTGCGTCTCTTCCGAGCTGGCGGAGGAGGCAAGCTTCGGCGTCGACGAGGTAGACCTTGATACCGACCACAAAGCTGTGTGGGCGGAACTGGTCTGGGGGGGACAGCCACCCCCCAAAAAGCAGGTAAAGAGGTACAAAGCATTCAAGGCAGAGCGCTTGATAGGCAGGGTAGTTGAGGGTAAGGAGAGTGAGCTGTCTAAGCTTAGGTTGAAGTACGACGAGACCTTTGCAGCTGGTATATCGGGGCTGTTGCCAGATGGCCTCCCAGATCTATCAGCAGTGGAGGACCCGGATGAGCTTCAGCAGGAGGTAGATAGGGTCGCTAGCTTAGTGGTCCGAGCTTTCACGGGCGCAGCCGTGAAGGTCTTGGGAGTTCGGGTGATTAGGCCAGTTTACTAATGCATGGTTTGATGAGAGTCTTAGGGAAGCGATTGCGCGACGGAGAGAGGCATACGGCCTCTGGCGAAGGAATGAGGCCAACCGAGAGGCCTGGCAAAGATATAAAGAAGCGAGGAAGGCGGTCAGAAGGTTATGCAAGGAGAAGAAGGAGCAAGCGTGGAAGCGGGTCCAGAATGACACCGCTGCCAACTTCAGGAGCTACCATGGCCACGTACTGGAAGCTGTCAAAGCGTTTGGGCGGGGTTCGGCGGTCGAACGCTTCTGCTCCTGTTCGGAAGCCCGATGGCACTCTGGCATGCACACTCCGGGAAAAACTACAAGAATGGGAAGAATACCGCCGACGTATGGTGGTCCCCAAAGAAAACCAGTTTTTGGAGGATGCATGTGTAGAGGAAGTCGGTTCCGATGAGGAAGCAGCGCGGATTGAGCCCGAGCGGAAGGCCCGCGAAACCTTCCAGTATAACGACAACCTGCGCGACCAATTCGAGGCCATGGCGCAAGCCGAGGAGATCCGGACTGAGACGGGCCCGCTGGACTATGATTACACCGAGAAGGAAGTGGAGCTCTGCCAGGAAAATCTCCAGAATCACAAAGCGTGCTCACCGGATAAGATCAAGAACGAGATGCTCAAGTACGGAGGCACGCGGATTGTGAGCTCAAGTACGGAGGCACGCGGATTGTGAGCTCAAGTACGGAGGCACGCGGATTGTGAGCTTTCTGGTGCGCTTCTTCAACTGGTTGAAATCGTGCGAATACACCCCCAGCGACTGGGGCAAAGCGATTATCGTCAACATCCCAAAAGGAGGCGACCCAACCGATCCGGAAAATTGGAGAGACATCGCGATTCTGAGCGTGTCTGGGTAAGATGTATCTGTCCCTTATGGCAGCGAGGCTTACGGCTTTCATCGATTAGCCGGGCAGGCTGCGCCCAGAGCAGGGTGGGTTCCGGCCAAAACGTAGTACGGGGGACCAGATTTTTGTCCTTAAGGAGCGTCTGCGCCTTAGACAACAAGCTGGCCTCCGTTCTTTCGTTTTGTTCGTGGATCTGAGAAAGGCATTCCCTACGGTTTGGCGGGCCGGGTTGTTTCAGAGGCTAACCCAGATGGGGGTACAGG
>WBZZ01003809.1:20000-30000 GCA_019918135.1 Paulinella micropora | reverse complement strand
ATTATTATTATTATTATTATTATTATTATTATTATTATGGACACCGTGATAGCCCAGTGGTCAAGTTCTACCATCTGAGCCCTGTCGCCAGTTCGATTCCCGTCGGTGCCACCAGTATTTTCATTGAACATACCAGTCTATTTCTGGACCAGTATTTTCATTGAACATACCGGCCCGTCTGGAAGTGTTGGAACTGCCCTTGCGGGGGTGTCATTAGAGCTTATCGTCAATTCTTCGTACTCCCCTCACGGGTGAGACGATGGAGGCGCATGTGCAGAAATGCATCAGCCATTGACAGAGAGGCACTATTATTATTATTATTATTATTATTATTATTATTATTATTATTATTATTATTATTATTATTATTATTATTATTATTATTATTCACCGTGATAGCCCAGTGGTCAAGTTCTACCATCTGGGCCCTGTCGCCAGTTCGATTCCCGTCGGTGCCACCAGTATTTTCATTGAACATACCAATCCGTCTGGACCAGTATTTTCATTGAACATACCGGCCCGTCTGGAAGTGTTGGAACTGCCCTTGCGGGGGTGTCATTAGAGCTTATCGTCAATTCTTCGTACTCCCCTCACGGGTGAGACGATGGAGGCGCATGTGCAGAAATGCATCAGCCATTGACAGAGAAGCACTATTATTATTATTATTATTATTATTATTATTATTATTATTATTATTATTATTATTATTATTATTATTATTATTATTATTATTATTATTATTATTATTATTCTCCCCACGAAGATCCGACGGTAAATACATGGTCTTTTTAATGACATACCCTTGTCTAAAGCGGATATCCTATAATATAGTACTAGGGGGCCAGTCCTAATAACTATATCCGAAGTCCACCCAACCCTGCGATATACCGACACAAGTAGAGATTGACCGTGCACAGGTACGACAATATATAATGTATCGTAAAAAATAATTTAATGGAAGTTCAGAGAACATTTCATTTTTCGAGAACATCATCCCAGGACTTGTAAGAGGGTCATACCCGGGAACACCATCGCTCAATACACTAGCGATCCCCGTCTATGGTGTAGTATCATTGTCGATCGACCTTTCGCACTCGTATGTTGCGATCGAATTCCAAGTTATATCACTGAGTCATTTTAATATTCATAATAATAACTGATGATGCATGATCAAATCATGATACGCCGTGGGCAATCAATCAGTTTATTTGAGACGCATAAAGAAAAATAGTGTCTTTGTTACTACCTTCGTCTTCTGGCGCGGATTTCTTTGCCTGGTGGAGGACCACCAACAAAAGTTAAATCGAACTTTGACTGTTCGAGAATGTCCCAGATCTTGTTAGGGATTCCGCCCAACGATAATTCAAAAGGGACGTCAAGCACTCCTCTTGGCAGTGTCTGAATGGTCCACGCAGTGTAATCCTTGTCTCTGGGAGTAATTGCATCATCCCATGTCTCGAGACTTTTTGCGTCTTTATATACTGGCAGATAATGGCTTGCCTTTGGATCCTCGACCGGGTCCATACTTCTCAAGCTGGAGTATCGGTTGCATTATTTTTGCGGCTGATGATATTTTGAGTGTCCGTGTGACACGCGTTTTTCGTGGAACTGCCACGACCCGCATTAAGTATAAATCTGAGAGAGTGTCATCAGCAACATGTTGTTCTGCTGGTCTGATCAGATAAAAAGCGTCTTTCACCCATGCGATGGTTGCTATTGCGTCACCTTCCTTCCATCGCTCATGGACGATCTCGACGTTGCCCGCATTTGGGTCAGTGTCAATCTCCTCATCCTCCTGGTGGACATCCTTTGATCTCATCGACCTCATCGCCTTCCTCGGTTGGTCGTTGATAAGATCATTTCGCGCTCTCCTTAGCTGCGCCTCTGTGATCTTCTCCTTCTTTGCGCTGCGCTCCCGTGGAGACTTAGACTGAGTCCCCACCGCGCTTATGCGGTCAGTCTTCTCCTTGCTGTCAACTTCACTCTCCTCCTTCTCTGCTATTGGTGCCCGATAATCATCTTCTTGATCTATGCCAGCCTCCTTGTGGATGGGCGGCACCTCTTTGAAATCATCTTTCATCCGTTTTAACGCCTCCTCAACGGATTCATCTTCCAGTAAGAAGGGATCATACTTAATCAGCCTTCGTACATTCACAATTTGCACCTTCCCTCTACCCCTGATCTTGGAGTTCAGAGGTCCCGTCTGTTCCATGATTTGATAAGGTCCTTTCCAATGAGTGAACAGCTTAGAGCTGAATCCCTTCGGGACCTGAGGATGGTACAATAGTACAATATCCCCGACCTGGAATTTGATCTGATCCAAGTGCGCTTGTCACATCCCTTCAGCATCCGTCTTTCGGCGCTCTGCCTCTCTATGCGCCCTGACTATTTGCTCCGTCTCCATCTTCACTCTAAGTCTCATCCCAAACAACTCATTCGCATCCGCCCAAGTGTCTTTTGGGTGAAGGAGCGAAGTCGGGATATCAGGCTCACGCCCATATACTAACTGATATGGCGAGATTGAGCTCTTCGAGCCTCCTAACGCCGTAGAGGGTAGACAGTTCATTGCAAACGCAAATGATGGTGCTGCCTCGACCCATGCTCTTTGATTCTCCTTCTTCGTGCAATACATCTTTAGCGAGGTTTTGAGGGGTCTGTGTACCCGCTCGATTTTACCATTTGCTCGCGGGTTATAGGCAGTAACATATTGCCATTTCATCCCGTAATACTTAGATAGTTTGTCGATGACCTCGTGATTAAAGTCCGAGCCTCGATCAGAACATATCTTTCTTGGTACTCCGATCTGTGAGATGATCCTATCGATCAGCGCCTCGGCCGTCGTCTTGCCGGTAACGTCTTTGACGATCTATCTCCTCCTTCATCTTCTTCCACCAGAATCGCCTCGCTACGAACATATGAGTTCGTTGTCGAGCCGGATGCGCCAAAAGTGGACAATTGTGGGCGACAAATATAAATCGTCTCAGACTCTCCGGTACCCAAAGGGTCCATTTGCCCGGCTGTGACGCATAGCGACCGTGAAGGCCCTTGTACCACAGTAGACCATCTCTTCATCCCATCTCCTTCATTTGATCTTTGATCGCTTTCGTCATCTTTAGCTCATCCGGGTTCTGAAACAACTGTATGAGTTCCTTAAACTCCGGATCTTGAGCCTGTTGTTGCCTCCATGCGGTAGGCGAGGCTATATGGATAGTACCATCTTCTAGCCGTACCCCGATCCTCTCCGGGTCATCATCTAGGTCACTTCTCCGCTCTTGAGGAGGCTCCGCATAAACTTCCTGCGTCTCCTCTTCCTCTCTTATGTTCGCCTTCGCATTCTCGTATACCTCATAGGACCACTCAGCGTCCTCCTGGGTATGTAGCTCACAACATATCCCGTGATCCGGGCCTTGTGGACTGTACCGTAGACCCGTGCGGTCATATCGGACTCCACTCGCCATCCCCATCGTCTCAATGTGGCTGACCTCATACACCTTGTCAGCGGACAAGTCTTCCATCTCCACCGTGGACACCAACGCCGATACTTCTGAGTTAAACTAGCCTAGAGAGGCTATCAGCGACCACATTTCGCTTCCCCGGTAGATGGACCATTGTAAAATCGAAACAAGACAAGAACGCTTGCCACCGCGCTAGCCGTCCCGTCTGTTCATGATTCATCAACCATAACAGGTTATGATGATCAGTTCTAACAATAAATTGAGGTCCTTCCCATAAATACTCTCTGAGCCTCTTGAGGGCCCATACCACCGTCAACGCCTCTCTTTGCCTTCGGCAATAGTTTCTCTCCGCCGCATACAACTTTCTACTAATAAACATGATTGGGCGTATTCTTCTCCTCATCTTCCTGCTGTAATACAGCCCCAATCGCAAACTTAGATGCATCTGTATCGACTACGAATTGTTTCGTAAAGTCGGGCATCGTTAACACCAGTCCTCCATCCTTCGGGTCTTTGTAAATAAGATATTTGAGCGTATGAAACGCTTGCAAAGCCTCTTCATCCCACTTCTCAAAGTCTCCAAAATCAATCATTCTCTCCAACTTAGCACGTGTTGCACCCCAATCGGGTATGAACTGGCTATAGTATTGCGCCATCGCAAGGAATGAGTGCAATTCAGTGCGGTTCTTCGGTATCGGTCGATTCATAATCTCCTTCCAATTCTCCTTAGATATCGAGACTCGGTTATGAGAGATCTCGTACCCTTAATATGTCACACTCGTCTTGGCAAGTTGACACTTCTTTAGATTGCACTTCAGGCCAAAAGCTCCGATGCGCCTGAATATATCGGACAAATGATCGATATGCTCCTCCATTGTGTTAGAGTATACGATAAATGTCATCTATAGCAAAATGCATATTCTCCCGCCTTCTGTCCACGCCTTCTCATAAAGCCTCCGTCAGACAAATCATCGTACTGACTGCTCACCATCTTCTGCATCGCCTTCTGGAAAAGTCCTGGGGCTTGCTTGAGGCCCATCGGAAGCACTTTCCATTGGTATATCTCCATACCCACCACAAACGCCGTCAGCCATCTGGACTTTTGTTCCAGTGGTATCTGCCAGAAGCCGTTCTTAAGGTCAATGACCGAATAGAATTTTGCATTCCGCAGTACTCTCCTTCCTTCTTCTAATGTCGGGAGAGGATTTCTCTCTTCCTCCAGCACCTTGATAACACGAGCATAGTTAACTGTCAGGCGCCATTCTCCTCCTGGCTTCGGCACTATTCTTGGCTGTGAGACTATTGGAGATGTTGATCTCTCAATAAAGTCCTCATTGAGCAGCTGTCTTGCTAGCTCCTCCGCTATCTTTGCCTCATGTATACTCAAATTTGCCCTTCGTGGTGCCGGTGACGGCTCCGCACCCGGTATTTTGTAAATAACCGCTATGAAGGTCTCAGGCTTGACACCACCTGCATATGGAGGGTCAAAAATTTCTTTGTTCGCCTCTAATTTGGCTTTTAAAAGCTCCTTCTCCTTCTCCGTGCCTACTCCTTCTTCTAAGATTTTCCGCGCCGCCTCTTGAAAATCTTCATCAGACATCTGCTTATGTTGCTTGAGGGGTTCTCTGTCCTCCTCCAAGCCTAAGTCCTCTTCCAAGACATCATCTAGGCCCGTCTTTTCATACGTGACCGGGTCCGGCTCATCATCTTTGCCGAGCTCCACCAGCATGTCAATAAGTCTCGCGTATTGCAAAGGAGCCTTACGGGTGTAGAAACCATCAAAGCATGTGAATGCTTGCGGTATCAATTTCAACTTGTCGAGGTCTCTGAGCTTCCGCTTGTATGCACTGCTCTGCTCACGAGTTCCCATACGACAAGCCACCACTAGCTGTTGCTTGCGAGAGGGTACCGGTATAGGATGATCAATAAGCCGGTCCCTTATTTCCTGCGCCCATATCGCCTTCTCATTATATGGCAGGATAATAGTATACGGCTTATTATTTTCGAATAAAGTCCGTAAGCATTTCTTCACTTCAGTTAGTGAACGCGGCCACGTGGGCTCGTCACTCCAGAAATCAGTAATAAAACTTTTAATAGTTTCTGGTGGAGTGTCCGGGATTCGCCCCGTTCTCCTTGGTACAAACGCCTCCCTTTTTTCTTCTCCTACTTTCGCATGGAAACAGTATCCATTAGTAATGTGGACACCTGCTCCTACTCCTTCCGCAAATCTCGCCAACGACGGGCTTCTTTGTGCGACACATGTAATCTCCTCCTTTCGTTTCTCGATTAAGTCATCAATAGACTTTTGTTCCAATGGCATGTCGGAACTGTGACAATGCACACTTGGGATTCCCAATTGTCGGTCCAGGACAGCTCGTCCGGTCTTATGACGAGGGTGAACATACACCTCAAGTGCCTCATGCACGATGGCCATCTTTTTGTGATCCGTCGCTAGAATCAGCTCATAAGCCTCATGAGAGTAAGTAGCGTTAATGGGATCAATATCACTCTCCTCTCCTCTTTTTACTCCATATATCTCGCCGTGCGGCGCAATCAATCACAGCCCCCATCGTAGCCAATTGATCAGTAATATTGATCCGTGGTAACCGGGGACGACATAAAGGTCCATGCGGTATACTCGTGCGGATTTCAATTCAAAGGTCAGTGTGATGATGCCCGTGATGACCGTCCGGCTACTCACTCCCTTCAAAGTGCCCGTCGAATTTTTCATATTTACGTCCACCCAGTCCCGGTATCGATTAAAAAACTTCCGGCCGACAATATTAATATTCGCCATCGTATCATTACCAACTTTTAATACGGTTTTCAAAGTTTCACAATAAAGTTCTGTATAACACAAAGCATCGGGCCTGTGTATATTTGCTGCGAGAACAAGAACTTGCGTTCCAAATTTTGGAATCTTGTCTCCAAGTCTTTCATCTCCTCCTTCTTCTCCTCTTGTTTCCTCTCGCTAACGTTTTTATTATTCAGCGGTATCGGTGCGTTTGCTATGTCAGAAATATTGACTTGTGGCACTTGAGTGCACTTATTGTCTTTTTTCTCGCCGCCCGCAACGATCGTTGACATTGAGTCTGTTCGTAATTGCTTGGCCGAGGCGATACGCCTGCCCTTGGCCTCCTCGCCTCCATCGCTAGTTTCGCCTTCCTATTTGCATCAGTTATCATTGGTAATCGTGATGTGTGAACGGGTATGAGGCTACCTTGGGGCTGCAGCC
The DNA here is from genome assembly GCA_019918135.1 of Paulinella micropora. NCBI lineage: Eukaryota > Cercozoa > Imbricatea > Euglyphida > Paulinellidae > Paulinella > Paulinella micropora. Next base: position 23,310 of record WBZZ01003809.1, on the reverse strand, counting down.
TCTGTGTACCCACATCTTTGCTCTCACATAGAGGAAGTGTTGGCCCAGTCTGCACAACATCATTAGAAAACACTGTGACTTTAGGGTTAAACTTCAAAGTTTTCTCCTTCCTCTCTCCTTCAAGTTCCCCCTCCTGTCATTCCACCACCTCGAATCGATTACCTTGAGTAGCGTCCGGGTAGGATGACGGATCGGTGTCCGAGGCAGTGTTATAAGCCTGACCTCGACCGAAGTTTGGGCTGGAGCTTGCCCATGAGCCTCCTAGTCCTCTAGGTGGGGGGGCTGGAGCCCGAAAAACCCTTCCTCCATGAGGATTAAATCCCCGACCTCCTCTTCCTCTATAAGGGGTTCCCTGCCACCTCGAGGCTCCTCTCCATGCTCCTCCTCCTCGTCCTGCTCCTCCTCCTCCTCGTCCTCCTCCTCCTCCTCCTCGTCCTCTTTGAGAGGCTTCTTTGTTCTTTTGTCTCTCCCCTCCTTCTTCTTCTCCATCCTCTTCATATAGGCAATTATTGCCTCTCGTAACTCGCCGTCATCACACTGATTGGCATACCAGCCTTCGTTCGTAGAGGCAGTCTGAAGCAGCCGGAAAAGGCCCAGTTCATTACTTAGAAAGGTAGCCCTTGCTATTGGGTTCTGCCTGTCATGATTGAAAGAGCATTCTCTGTGCTCCATCTCTGCCTTACACGGCAAGCCCGCGAACCACCTCCAGCATGAGATCTTAAGGTCTGGCTCTCTCTCTCTCTCTCTCTCTCTGTCTCTTCCAGCCGGCAACTCGGCTTGTGTACGTGGCTTGCGCGCCAACAGGTACACCGCCTGCCTGTGCCATGTGTGCCTCCGTGACTGTGTCCAAATGAGAACATGCACTCATAACTTCTTGGAACAGTGCTGCCGGAGCAACGTTTCGAACCGTAGCTTCGAACACGTGTGTCTCGAGGAAGTTCTTGGACTTCACTGTGCTAAACGTCGGGCATTGTTGGATGAGTTGAGTAAGTTTGCTCGGGTGCACTGAGTGCAATGCCGAAAAAAAATAGAGAATGATCGGCTTGCGGCCATAAAATAACCCCTAGGAGGAAACTACCTCCGTAAGGGTCGCCGCCAAGCTAACCGCACTCCTCAAACTCATCGCCACTGTCTCAAATATTTCAAATCCTATTAGAGTACCAGTGCAGAGATGCTGGTATCCATGAGATTGAAAAAATGAAATGCCGCCGAGCGTCTAGGCCTGTTGCATTGTTTCTCTTAAACTCCTCCTTCTTTCTCAAAACCTTGTACTGTGTTAGATCTAATCCTTCCGAGACTAAAGATTGATCAAAAACAGAAACAAGAGCCTCATATTCCTGAGTTTCGTCACAAGAAAAAGCCTTCATGCAGGCATTGATCTCTTTGGCTTGCTCAGAAGCGAAGCATCAGAGTCTTTGTCTGAGCTCGTCTTGGCGTAGAGCATGAGACTTCCCACTCCTCCTTTCTTCCCCTTGAAGGCATTTATGATGTTTTGTCTGTCCTTCTCCGTGTTTGTGACTACCACCGTAGTTGAGCCCGGGGGTGTAGGGGCTGGTGGGGCAGGAGCTGGTGGGGGAAGATATGCCGAAGGGGGTGCCCTTGCACTACTCACTGTTGCTTTCATTCTTTCCAGTCTCATCTTCTTCTCGAACTCCTCATTCTCTTTCGCCTTCTTCTTCTCAGATATCACCAGCTTTTGAGCATGAGTGATAAAGGCCGCCAACTCAGAAGCAGATCTGAGAAAATTATATTTCTTCACATATTGTTCGACACCTGCTCTATTGGCGACCGGTGGTGGAGCTGTAGTTGTTTAAGGACAGAGTGATCCTTGGTAGGAATCCATCTCTTCCACGCCTCCTTGTGCAGTAACGCACCCACCAACAGTCTGAGCTTGGTCAGTATCCCGTTGGTCTTATCTAACTCATCAACCAGGATGAATTTCTCCTGCTGCCTTAATGTTTTTCTCCATCTCAATCTTCCCCTCCTCCAACGCCTTCATTTCAGTCGTAAAAAATTGGAATACGCCATTCAAGTTTTTCGAACCTAGAATGGTCTTCATTTTTGCTATATCGACTGCCTCCTGACCAGTTGCAAGGAGTCTGGCCCTTGCCCTTGGGTTTGCGTACTGGAGGTAGCCCTCACACTGTGGGCCGTACGAACGTTCCTAAATCAGAGCTTGGGTGTACACCCCAAAGATAGCATCAAGTAGTTCAAGGTGGGTATGTGAGTCCCCAAACTTGATATGCTGCACCTTCTTTCTCTCTTCTCGATTGGAGACCAGTTTGCCGAGGAGCTGTGCTGTGTTTGATAATGGGATATAGACATCCCTTTTAGTACGTCTCCTCTCTCTTCTTAAATCATGAGGGTTCCATACATAAGTGTCCTTCTCCGCCCCCATCGTGTTATCAAAATCCTCTTTAGAGAGGTCATAGTGGGCTTGTACCCACTGTTGTTCCTCCTCTGTGATCTCTTCCCCTTCAGTATTAATCAAGTCGATCATTTGTCGTCCTCCTCCTGTGTGGGCAGGTGGTATGATGCTCCACTGCTCTCTTCTTGTTCAAGTCCTCCTCCTCCTTCATCTTCGTCTCTTTCATATTCTCTTACATCCTCCCAGCTCTCTTCTACTCCTCCTCCTCCTCCTTCATTCCCTCTCCCTCCTCCTCTCCCTCCTCCTCCTCCTCCTACTCCTCCTCCTACTCCTATTGTTACTCTTCGTCTAATAATCTCTGTTCCTCTACCTACTCCTCCTCCTCCTGCGTCTTCTTCTTCTTGTCCTCCTCCATCATCCGATCCTCCTTCTTCTCCTTCATTCAATCCTCCTCCTTGTTGCATTTGTTCTTCTCGTTCTTGTGATTCCAAATATTCACTCACCTCGGTGGTCTCTGTCGACATGGTGTCGTATTAGTAAATAACAGGAGGACAGTGTCAGCTCCTATGTTATGTTTTCGTTCGTTTGAGTTCTGTTCCTCCTTCGGTCGACTGACTAGTGAAAAGAGAAACTAAGAGAGAAGAGTGAGATCCTCTTTCCTCTATGTGACAAAGTTTGTACGTTTGTTTTTTGTTTGAGAAAAGTAGTCCTGGAGATTTTCTCCGATTTCTTGTCCTCCTTACTCAAATTGTTTTCTCCTCCTTCTTTTCTATATTGTATCTAGTATGAGGCACTAGGACCTACACACAGATAGTAATAGAGAAGCTAGAGAAGCTCTCCTTGAGAAGTCGACAGTCGGTCGGATAGGTTCTCAGACCTACTTTTGAGAACGATCAGAGATTTGCAAAAATACTCTGACGTATGTGTGAGATAATGCAAATA
>WBZZ01003808.1:35000-58288 GCA_019918135.1 Paulinella micropora | reverse complement strand
TAGTCAGGGCGCATAGAGAGGCGGAGCGCCGAAAGACTGACGCTGAAGGGGTGCGACAAGCGCACTTGGATCAAATTCCAGGTCGGGGATATTGTACTGTTGTATCATCCTCAGGTCCCGAAAGGAGTCAGCTCTAAGCTGTTCACTCACTGGAAAGGACCTTATCAGATTATGGAACAGACGGGACCTCTGAACTACAAGATCAGGGGTAGAGGGAAGGTGCAAATTGTGAATGCAAGAAGGCTGATTAAGTATGCTCCCTTCTTATTGGAAGATGAATCCGTTGAGAAGGCGTTAAAACGGATGAAAGATGATTTCAAAGAGGTGCCGCCCATCCACAAGGAGGCTGGCATAGACCAAGACGATGCTTATCGGGCACCGATAGCTGAGAAGGAGGAGAGTGAGGTGGACAGTAAGGAGAAGACTGACCGCATAAGCGCGGTGGTGACTCAGTCCAAGTATCCGCGAGAGCATAGCGGAAAGAAGGAGAAGATCACAGAGGCGCAGCTAAGGAGAGCGCGGAATGATCTTATCAACGACCAACCGAGAAAGGCGATGAGGTCGATGGGATCAAAGGACGTCCACCAGGAGGAGGAGGGGACGGACACTGACCCAAACGCGGGCAACGTTGAGATTGTCCATGAGCGATGGAAGGAAGGCGATGCGATAGCAACCATCGCATGGGTGAAAGATGCTTTCTATCTGATGAGACCAGCGGAACAACATGTCGCTGATGACACTCTCTCAGACTTATACTTGATGCGGGTCGTGGCGGTCCCACGACAGATGCGTGTCACACGGACACTCCAAATATCATCAGCCGCAAAAATACTACAACCGATACTCCAGTTTTGGAGAAGTATGGACCCGGTTGAGGATCCAAAGGCAAGACATTATCTGCCAGTATATAAAGACGCAAAAAGTCTCGAGACATGGGATGATACAATTACTCCCAGAGACAAGGATTACACTGCGTGGACCATTCAGACACTGCCAAGATGAGTGCTTGATGTCCCTTTTGAATTATCGTTGGGCGGAATCCCTAATAAGATCTGGGACATTCTCGAACAGTCAAAGTTCGATCTGACTTTTGTTGGTGGTCCTCCACCAGGCACAGAAATCCGCGCCAGACGACGAAGGCAGTGACAAAGAAACTATTTTTCTTTATGCGTCTCAAACAAAATGGTTGATTGCCCACGGTGTATCATGATTTGATCATGCATCATCAGTTATCTATATGAATATTAAAAAGACTCAGTGATATAACTTCGCATTCGATCGCAACATACGAGTGCGAAAGGTCGATCGACGATGATACTACACCGTATACGGGGATCGCTAGTGTATTGAGCGATGGTGTTCCCGGGTATGACCCTTTCCAAGTCCTGGGATGATGTTCTCGAAAATGAAATGTTCTCTTCAACTTTCATTAAATTATTTTTTACGATAGATTATATACTGTCGTACCTGAGCACGGTCAATCTCTACTTGTGTCGGTATATTGCAGGGTCGGGTACATACACCTCGACTTCGGATATAGCTATTAGGACTGGCCCCCTAATACTATATCATAGGATATCCGCCTTATACAAGGGTATGTCATTAAAAAAGACAATGTACTTACGATCTCCCTGTGAATAATAATCATGATAATAATAATAATAATAATAATAATAATAATAATAATAATGATAATGATAAGAAGAAGAAGGAGATCAAAGGGGGAATCGTACTACAGCACCACGTTGCTTGCTTTTTTTATTAATAGTACGTTTGTTCTTGACATACTGCCGAGAAAAAAAAAAAAAAAAAAAAGAGATTGAGGGGAAGGAGTTCAAAAAATCTACAAGAATGGCTGGAGAATCCGCTTTGACGTGCCGTATGAGGATATATTTATCGTCTTTTAGCGTCTATCAGTGGGTCGATGCGCTGTGTGGCATGACTCCATAGCGCATACTATTTGCAGAAAGAAATCAGAAGGTGTATGATGAAAATGCTATTTCCGTCATAAAATCGGGAGGGGGTACTGTAGGCATCACCCCCCGGATAGCCGGTAAAAAGTACCTTTTCCTGGTGACAGGTGCACCAGCTTGTTTTTCAGTATTATTTGTCCGGATTGGACCTGATGCCATTTTATTCCTGGTCTGTTGCAGTTTTCCTTTTTGGCTTCACTGAGCTAATACAACGAGACATCATTCTCATCTTTTGAGGACTGTGTTTGGTTGTATTACCGACTTTTTACGAGCTATCGTTGGGGGCATTACATTATTTCATTTCATTTTAACCTTTGATGTTTTCAATAAATATCATTTTTTATTATTGAAGAAAGAATGCTAGTTCTAGTTATGAAGATAAATAAATAAAGAACCGTTATCAGTTACTAGAATGTCAAAATTTGAATTTTCAACTTTCAATTATTTTGAAATAATTAGTTATGTTTTATCTAAATGCAAAAGTTATGTGTGGTTTTAGCGTGGGAAAATAGCAGTACGAGGTCGAGAGAGCGAAGGAGAAAAATGGGAGACTGAAAATAGTGAACGACTGTTTAAAACAAAAAATTCGGCAAAAGGAACATGTTCCTTTTTTTACGAATTTGTATGGTACAGTATTGGAACGGAAGGAGAAATGACTGCAAATTAATTTTACAGTTAAATTAACTCAAAAATAAACATATTTAATTGATTTTACTTTAAAATCAAGCTGTCCGGCTCGGCTTTTGACTTAGTAAAAACTTGCCACTCATACAGTATTAATATTAAAATTTACTAAGAGTTATAGATGAAAAATGAAAGAAAACTTATGGAAACCGTGGTTATATGTTGCCATTTGTTGTAGAAACGATGAAAAAAGCTAATCCACTAATTTATTACCAATGTACTAGTGCGGCTGACTGGACTTAGAAAAGTTAGTGTGACATGTTCATATTACAAGTCACTACTAGTTATGGATGAAAAAATGAAAAGAAATTGATTAAAACGGTAGTTATATGCTGCCATTTGTTGTAGAAACGATAAATAAAGCTAATCCACTGATTTATTACCAACATACTTCTAGTGCGCTGACCTGACTTAGGAAAGTTGGGGCGGGGGAAAGGGTGGGGGGGGGGGGGGGGGGGGGAAGGAGGGGGGAGCCAAAAATCACTAAGTGCAAGCAGTGAAAAACTCAGGGAATTGCGCAGAAAGACTGATTTCAAGCGCATCTATTGTGCAAACCAGCCATAAATAAAGCTAAAACAAACCTTTTTCTGCTTTAAACAGGGGGTGGTGGTGGTGTTGGGGTGGGGGGGGGGGGGTGGGGGAGCGCAAAAATCACTAAGTACAAGCCTTGAAAATATCGGAGAATTGCGCAGAAAGACTGATTTTCAAGTGCATCTATTGTAGGAACCATAAATAAAGCTAAAATAAACCCTTTTCTTGCTATACCCTACCTACCCACCTACCTACCCACCTACCTACCTACCTACCTACCTGCCTGCCTTCCTGCCTACCTATCTTTCTAGTACCTGCCTACCTACCTACCTACCTGTCTGCCTGCCAGCCTACCTACCTGCCTACCTACCTAACTAACTATCTATCTACATAACTACCTACCTACCTACCTAATTATACCTAACTTCTTAACTACCTACCTACCTACCTTCCTACCTACCTATTTAGAACTAACTATCTAACTACCTACCTACCTACCTATCTACCCACCCACCCAACTGCCTAACTGCCTACCTACCTAACTACCAACCTAACTACCTACCTACCTACCTACCTACCTAGTACTACCTACCTACCTACCTACCTACATATCTACCTACCTACCTACCTACCTACCTACTTACCTGTATACCTACCTACGTACCTGTATACCTACCTTCGTACCTTGCGTACCTGCCTGCCTGCCTGCCTCCCTACCTACCTGCCTACCTACCGGGTACCTGCCTACCTACTTACCTACCAAACTAACTTACTACTATCTACCTACCCACCGACCTACCTACCCACCGACCTACCTACCCACCGACCTACCTACCCACCGACCTACCTACCTATCTACCTACCTTCCTACCTACCCTCCTACCTAGTACTACCAATCTACTACCTACCTACCCTCCTACCTGCCTACCTACCTGCCTGCCTGATTGCCTACCTACCTACCTACCTATCTACCTACCTACCTACCTACCTACCTACCTACCTTACCGACCTACCTACCTACCTACCGGGTACCTACCTAACTACCGACCTACCGACCTACCTACCTACCGGGTACATACCTACCTACCTCCTTACCTAACTACCTACCTACCTACCTACCTACCTGCCTGCCTGCCTGGCTACCTACCTACCTGCCTACCTACCTTCCTGCCTACCTACCTACCTACCTACACACCTACCTACCTACCTACCTACCTACCGCGGATACCTACCTACCGACCTGCCTACCTACCTAACTAATTATCTACATACCTACCTACCTACCTACCCAACCAACTACCTACCTACCTACCTGCCTGCCTACCTACCTACCTACCTACCTACCTACCTGCCTACCTACTTACCTACCTACCTGCCTGCCTACTTACCTACATACCTAACTAACTATCTACCTATCTACCTACCTACCTACCAACCTAGCTACCTACCTACCTACCTACCTACCTAACTATAACTAACTACCTAACTATCTACCTACCCACCTAATTATAACTAACTACCTAACTACATAACTACCTACCTACCTACCTACCTACATACCTACCTACCTACCCACCGAACTCCCTCCTTACCTATATATATCTACCAACCTACCTGCCTACCTGTATAAATACCTGTGTACCTACCTGTATATCTACCTACCTACCTGCCTGATTGACTGCCTGCCTGCCTACCTACCTACTTACCTACCTACCTACCTACCTACCCTACCCACCTACCTACCTGTCTGTCTGCCTGCCTGCCTACCTACCTACCTACCTGCCTGCCTACCTACCTACCTACCTACCTACCTGCCTGCCTGCCTGCCTACCTACCTGTCTGCCATTGCCTGCCTACCTACCAACCTAGCCGGTACCTACCTACCTAACTACCTACCTCCTACCTAATGTAACTCCTACCTAGCTACCTACCCAACTAACTACCTAACTGCCTACTTACCTACCTACCTACCTACCTACCTACCTACGTACCTACGTACCTACGTACCTACCTGCCTACCTACCCTAGCTACCTACCAACCTACCTACCTACCTACCTACCTGCCTACCTGTCTACCTACCTTCCTGCCTGCCTACGTATACTACCTGCCTGCCTGCCTACTTACCTGCCTGCCTTCCTACCTACCTGCCTGCCTGCCTGCCTTCCTACTTAACTACCTACCTACATATACCTACATACCTCTGGCTACCTACCTACTTACATAACTACCTACTTACCCACCTACCTACTTACCTACCTGCCTACCTACCTGCCTGCCTACCTACTTACCTGCCTACCTGCTTGCTTGACTGCCTGCCTACCTACCTACCTACCCACCTACCTACCTACTTGTCATACAGTACTTCATACTTCATATGTTGACTGACATCCCAGCTACATACTGTGCTTTTTTCGAACAAATTTGTGCCTGCCCTTCTCAAAAGGTCTGGCTAATTGCTTTTTTGTTGGTTGGTCCAACAAAAAAGGAATTAGCCAGAGCTTGTGAGAAAGGCAGGCACAAATTTTGTTCGAAAAAAGCACAGTATGTAGCTGGGATGTCCAGCTACATACTGCGCTTTTTTCGAACAAATTTGTGCCTGCCCTTCTCAAAAGGTCTGGCTAATTGCTTTCTCAACACACCATACCCCAAAACTGCCCTTTTTGAAAACTCCAATGCGGCTGACATCACCTCATTTCCCCAAAACTGCCCTTTTTGAAAACTTTAATGCGGCTGACATGACCTCATTGCCTTTTTGCTGGGGGGAGTTAATGAGGTCCCTGTTACCTGTCTACCTATCTATCTATCTATCTATCTATCTATCTATCTATCTATCTATCTATCTATCTATCTATCTATCTATCTATCTATCTATCTATCTACCTATCTATCTATCTATCTGTCTATCTGTCTATCTATCTATCTATCTACCTATCTATACAGGCAGACAAGGGGGACGGTGACAATACCCTTATGTTTATCTACCTACCTACCTACCTACCTATCTATCAACCTACCTACCTGCCTACATACCTACCTGCCTACCTGCCTCCCTGCCTACCACCTGCCTACCTGCCTACCTGCCTACCTTCCTACCTTCCTACCTGCCTCCCTGCCTCCCTGCCTCCCTGCCTCCCTGCCTACCTGCCTACCTGCCTACCTGCCTTCCTACCTTCCTACCTTCCTACCTTCCTACCTATCTATCTACCTACCTACCTACCTACCTACCTACTACCTACCTACCTACCTACCTTCCTGCCTGCCTGCCTGCCTTCCTACCTGCCTTGCCTGCCTGCCTGCCTGCCTATCTACCTACCTACCTACCTACCTTCCTACCTACCCTCTGCGTACCTGCCTGATTGCCTACCTGCCTACCTACCTACCTACCTAGCGGGTACCTACCTACCTACCTACCTACCTACCTACCTACCTACCTGACTACCTAACTACCTAACGAACTACGTAGGTAGGTAAGTAGGTAAGTAGGTAGGTAGGTAGGTAGGTAGGTAGGTAGGTGTGCAGGCAGGTAGGTAGGTAGGCAGTTAGGTAGGTAGTTAGGTAGTTAGTTGGGTAGGTAACTAGATACTTAGTTGGGTATTTAGGTAGGAGTTACAGTAGGTGAGGTAGCTAGTTAGATAGTTAGGTAGTCATGTAGATAGGTAGGTACCCGCTAGGTTGGTAGGTAGGTAGGCAGGCAATTAGCCAGGCAGGTAGGTAGGCAGGCAGGTAGATAGGTAGATAGGTAGGTAGGCTGGCAGGCAGACAGGTAGGTAGGTAGGTAGGTAGGTAGGTTGGTTGATTGGTGGGTAGTTAAGTAGGTAGGTAGGCAGGCAATGAGCCAGGCAGGTAGGTAGGCAGGCAGGTAGGTAGGTAGATAGGTAGGTAGGCAGGCAGGCAGACAGGCAGGTAGGTAGGTAGGTAGGTAGGTTGGTTGATTGGTGGGTAGTTAAGTAGGTAGGTAGGCAGGCAATGAGCCAGGCAGGTAGGTAGGCAGGCAGGTAGGTAGGTAGATAGGTAGGTAGGCAGGCAGGCAGACAGACAGGTAGGTAGGGTAGGGTGGGTAGGTAGGTAGATAGGTAGGTAGGTAGGTAGGTTGGTTGGTTGGTGGGTAGGTAAGTAGGTAGGTAGGCAGGCAGTCAATCAGGCAGGTAGGTAGGTAGATATACCGGTAGGTGTACAGGTATTTATTCAGGCAGGTAGGTAGGTAGGCAGTTAGGTGTGTAGGTAGGTAGGTGGGTAGGTAGGTAGTTATGTAGTTAGGTAGTTAGTTATAATTAGCCGGGTAGGTAGGTAGGTAGTTAGGAAGTTAGTCATAGTTAGGTTAGGTTAGGTTAGGTAGGTAGGTAGGTAGGTAGGTTGGTAGGTAGGTAGCTAGGTAGGCAGGTAGGCAGGTAGGTAGGCAGGCAGGTAGGTAGGTAGGTAGGCAGGTAGGTAGATAGTTAGGTTGGTAGGTAGGAGGGTAGGTAAGTAAGTAGGCAGGTAGTTAGATAGTTAGTTATAGGTAGGTAGGTAGGTAAGTAGGTAGGTAGGTAGGTAGGTAAGAAGGCAGGCAGGTACGCAAGGTACGAAGGCAGGTAGGTAGGTAGGAAGGTAGGAAGGCAGGTAGGTAGGTAGGTTGGTAGGTAGGCAGGTAGGTAGGTAGGTAGGTAGGTCTAAATAGGTAGGTAGGAAGGTAGGTAGTTGAGAAGTTAGGTATCATTAGGTACTAGGTAGGTAGTTATGTAGATATGTAGTTAGTTTAGGTAGGTAGGCAGGTAGGTAGGCTGGCAGGCAGAGAGGTAGGTAGGTAGGTAGGTAGCCAGGCAGGTACTAGGTAGATAGGAAGGCAGGAAGGCAGGTAGGTAGGTAGTTAGGTAGGGTATAACAGAAAAATGTTTGTTTTAGCTTTTTTATTATCCATACAATAGATGCGCTTGAAAATCCGTCTTTCTGCGCAATTCTCTGATATTTTCAAGGCTTGTACTTAGTGATTTTTGCGCTCCCCCCCCCCCCACCACCACCACCACATCCTGCTTAAAGCAGAAAAAGGTTTGTTTTAGCTTTATTTATGGCTGGTTCGCACAATAGATGTGCTTGAAATCAGTCTTTCTGCGCAATTCCCTGAGATTTTCACTGCTTGCACTTAGTGATTTTTGGCTCCCCCCTCCTTCCCCCCCCCCCCCCCACACCCTTTCCCCCGCCCCAACTTTCCTAAGTCAGGTCAGCGCACTAGAAGTATGTTGGTAATAAATCAGTGGATTAGCTTTATTTATCGTTTCTACAACAAATGGCAGCATATAACCACCGTTTTAATCAATTTCTTTTCATTTTTTCATCCATAACTAGTAGTGACTTGTAATATGAACATGTCACACTAACTTTTCTAAGTCCAGTCAGCCGCACTAGTACATTGGTAACAAATTAGTGGATCAGCTTTTTTCATCGTTTCTACAACAAATGGCAACCTATAACCACGGTTTCCATAAGAACTTTTCTTTCATTTTTCATCTATAACTCTTAGTAAATTTTAATATTAATACTGTATGAGTGGCAAGTTTTTACTAAGTCAAAAGCCGAGCCGGACAGCTTGATTTAAAGTAAAATCAATTAAATATGTTTATTTTTGAGTTAATTTAACTGTAAAATTAATTTGCAGTCATTTCCCCTTCCGTTCCGGCGCCAATACTGTACCATACAAATTCGTAAAAAAAGGAACATGTTCCTTTTGCCGAATTTTTTGTTTTAACGGCTAGAAAATTTGAAAATTTGAAATTTTTTTGATAAAAGTTATAGATAAAGTTTCAATTCATCTTGATGTTTGATTTTCTTTAATAAAAAGGCAGCTTATATATATAAAAAATCAAAACTTGCTTGGTAACTTGCTGATTATCCTGTCAGCGTCAACACAACCACCACCCACATTGCCTGCCGCAAAAATTGCTTGAGGTAGTACTTTGCTCATAATGCTTGCTTTTACTCTGCCATTGAACTGCCTCCCGATATCAAACCACAAGATAAGAAGGCAGCAAGAGAGAAAGAGATACAAGAGCAGGAAGAGTTGAGATCGTTCGAATGGGTGAGAGACAGAGGCGAGGAGAAGCGGCAGTAAAATAATACCACTAACATGGGTAGATACGGTAAAGCCAGACCCTAAAGGTGGCCCGGTACTTATTGCAAGGCTAGAGCAGCAATAAGACGATTTAATGGAACCTGGTATTCATTTTAATGCTAAACGTACATATTCTCCTACTTGCCCATCACCGCACATTTCTCATGTTTGTTGCGCACGCTGCTGTTCATAATAGAGATTTGAGGCTTGTTGACTTTGTCACTGCATACTTGCACGCTATCATGCCTTACACCATCTACGCACGCCCCCCACCTGGTTTTGAGCGTGTTGGATGGGTGTGGCTCATTCTCAAAGCGTATTACGGTCACCCTGAATCAGGACGGCTTTGGTACGATGTTTTGAATGAGATAGTGGTTAAGTGTGGGTACAAGCCCCTTGCCATTGATAAGGCATCGTATTCGACTGTGAAGAACAACAACCCACTGCACACCACATTGATCACATTTCATGTAGATGATGGATTGCATGTAGCTAACGAGAAAGAACACCTTGAGTTAGTCAAGTTCTTCCAGAATAGTGGTTTGAGACGCAAGGACCTCGGTGTTGCCACATCGTTCAAAAACATTTTTCTCGATCATTTCGAGAATGGCATCCTTGTACACCAGAGGATTTATATTAAAGCAGTGTTGCTCAAGCTTGGCTATGACGGCGCTATTCCCGCCAAGCCCCCCAATACCTCTGATGTTGTTCGTCCACTCAAGCCAGGACATCCCATTTTAGAGTATGATCTTCGCACTCTCATCGGTGTCTTACTTTTCGTAGCAGTCAACACTCAGCCTTTGATCGTTTGTGCTTTGAACATGGCAGCTTTGGATATGATTCCGAACCCCCCTCGTGTGTATTCGCGTATCGATAAGATTTGCAGGTTTTTGCTTACTCCTCGTGGGATTTTCTTTCGTAGAGCGGACAAAACTATCACTCCGATGTGGAGTTACGCTAACCAGGGGGAGCGTAAGCACAGGCAGTTTTCCGGGTCGCCAGTGATGGAATCGTTTTAGGACATTGACCCTACTCATTTAGCTCAGAACTCAGTCAAGCTCGGTGAAGGGGAAATTCCAAAGGAAATCCGGCAAAAGACCCCTGTGTTCGGTTATTGCGATTCCGATTTCGCTTCTCGTGTTGAGGACAGAAGATCTCGAAGTGGTTTCATTTTCTTCTTTCACTTGACCCCGATTTCAGTTTCTCTAAGTTGCAGTCCGTTGTTGCAAATTCGACTGTCGAAGCTGAGATTATAGCCGCAAATGAGGCGGTTAGGGAGGCAGAGGCCATTTGGAAAGTGCTGGTAGATATGGGGTTACTCGCCGGGCACCATCCCGATCCTCGAGAATAACTCAGGAGCTATCTCATTGTCGGCTCGTGGCTTGGATGAAAACCGTACTAAACAGATTGTAGTGCGTTTTCATTACTTAGTCGACAGGTGCCGTGCAAGGTCCGTGCAGTTGTACAAAATTGCGTCAAAGAAAATTTAGCAGATTACCTGACTAAATCTCTTGCACTTCCGCAATTCTCGCCAATCTGCGGGCATGTCACGGTAGAAATTTTGATTGAATAGCTTTGCTTTGTTGTATTATGCATTCCGCACCATGCGTTATATGACATTATTGTTTGCTGTATTTTGATTGATTGTGTATTTTGCTCTTGTCTCCTTTAATGTCTAAATATTTATAAACTAAACTCACTTTTGCTACATGAAACTCCGAAAAGCGAGGGGGAGAGAGATTATTGCGACATTAGAAGTTTACACATGTTACATAGATTATATCGCATGTGTCGATGATCTACTTTGCTATATAGACTTAATCGAAGTTAATGTCATGATAATAGTTAATAGTAATAGTTATGACAAGACATATAGATCGTAAACTAAGTAGACCCAACTTGTGAGGCCACCAGGGAGCTTTGAACTATGGTTATAATTTTGTTAGCGCAACTAAATAGTAAACATAGTTGTCGATGTGATCGGATCGCTCATATTTCTCGGTATATGCTTGTATCCTATGACAACCGTCAGATGTAATAGATAATTAATGTTAAAATGCAATCTTTAATGTTATTATCTTCATGTTGATGTTTTCTGTTGTAATGTCGGTAATGTTGCGCGTCTATACAGAATTATTTCATGATGATGTTGTCATATGTTGTTTCTTATGGTTACATGTTTATCTATATGCTATGACTATATACATCTTACCAGCAGGTGCTTCAGGTAGCAGAACCGGCATGTTCATAACTGCGAATAGGCTGTGGAGGCCCAGCATGTTTGTTTTGCTGCTATCTAGCGATATCTTTACCTGCCTGCGTATTGTATATAAGTCATATTTGCCTGGTCATATATTAAGTAATTGTACATGTTTTTATTGCATTATCGTATGCGCATCATAAATATGTGCGTTTATTATCGTTTCTGTGCACGTCTCATTGCATGAGTTTGTATTGGTGTGTGCAGATGGGTATATGCGGGTTTGCGAATTTCACGTAAAATTTACGATTATTTTTATGTTTTATGCTTTGACAACCTTGCAGGGACCCAGACAATGCGTTCATGACAATGCTAATAGGGTTTGATATTTCGGGGGCCCCGATATTTAACTATTTAAATCATGTATGATGATTACATATTCTATGTTTATGGCTATTAGTGCATATTTTTCAAGTTTATATCAACTGGGATAAACTCATATTTGCCTATGATAGTATCATAACATGATATTTCATTCAGTTAGAGTCTACCCTTGAAGTAAGTTAGAAATAATACTACTGAGTTTCTGAGAAGGCAGTATAAAGGTAGCTAGATTAAGGAATAGCACTGAGGGGTGCGAGCGCTCTACTACCTACGCCACACTGCTATTACATGACTATAGTACGTGAGTCACACGTACTACGCTATGGGCCGGGCCCCGCATAGCTCTGAATGGGACATCCCTGTTAGCAGAGCCGATGTATCTACTTCTACGAGAGGAGAGGGAGTGGATAATCGATAGGTGTAATACTGATTAATTTAATTTCTATCATTTTTATGCTAATACATATTTCCACAGGCTTAAGGATTATCTTTAATTATGTTACAGTTTGTACTAATCTAAAGTAATCAGGGGGAGTGTTAGACTATAGATTTGGTAACTAATATATCCATGCATTTAACCGGGTTATGCGGTTAGATCCCCTATCGGAATAACTAATGCCAATCCACCTTAATGGACCGAGTGGGTATATCTGCCCCCATTAAGTGGGTCCAGTTATTATTCTGTTATTAATACCTACCAATCGTTTTAGTCATCCGTTACTGTTGGGTAAAGTATAATCATTAAAGTCATTCTTCGGTATATCGTTTATTCAATACTGTTCTGTTTTCTATTAATATTAAAGTTCTGCTACTGCAAACTGCGTTTGGTGAGAGTTCCAGGGGTGAAGATAGTAGGGGTAGGATGGCGAGAAAGGATTATGAAGTGCGAGTACTGTTTAAGGAATAAGATAAAGAAAGCACCTCATTTCCACAAAAACCATCACATTGTTGAACGTCATTCCGGGGTTCATATTTCAATGGACACACAAGGATGGTGGAATACGATATCATGGGATGGTAAGCGATACAAATTCACGGTCAAATGTCTCGCTTCAAATTTCGAGCTCGACTATTATTTACTTCATAAGAATGAATTTTTTCCGTGTTTTATTAAGGCCGTTGCTTTCTTTGAAAGACATACAAACCGGAAAGTCAAATTTATTACCTGTGACCAAGAATATGGTCGATATGATACCTTTCAGGAGTGGGTTAATGTTAATCAGCCTATCTTAATTGAGACTCCAACCGCGGAGAAACAGGCAGTCTCAAAGATAGAGAGGTCCCACCAAACCAACGGTGGGCCTGCTAGGGCGATGCTTAGCGATGCTGAGCTCCCTCCAAAGTTCTGGACGGAGATGGAAAGGAACGCCACTTATATTAACAACCTCCTCCCGATAGCCAAAGGACCCTTTAAGGGTAAGTCCCCTTTCGAAGTCATTCACAGCCGGAAACCATACCTACACCACCTTCGACCCACTGGTTGCGCTGCTGCCTGCAGTGATGAAGGTTAAGGCTCGGCGGGGGAAAGGCGAGAGAGGAAAGAAAGTTATCTTTTTAGGTTACGAACGTAATATTGGGTATTATCGTGTTTATGAGCCCGTCGCGCGCATAATACACGGTAATGTCCGGGATGTTATGTTCGATGTATGGAGACTGGGCAAACGAGAGGCCTCCAAAGACCTTGAAGGAACGGCAGAGGAGGGTATGTTTTCGGTCGGATGGAAATCGACCACACCCTCTGCTGTTCTGCCCCCAGTTAACACACCACCAAAAGAGAATGTTAGCTTCGACCTACCAGTAACTACACATAGTACATCTATCCCTCCTGCCGTAGTTGCTGCTAGCAATAGTGAAACTACAGAGAGTGCCCCCATTACGTCTATGACATCTCAGAAAGGACCTGAAAGTGATGACGATTCGGTGATCGTTGCAAGCGATAGTGACGAAAACGATGCCCAAAGTCAGGATTTCAGTAATCTCCCTGACCTTATTCCCCCTACTCCGTCTTCACGGGATATAGAAAGCATGAATCAGGGGGAGAAAGGTGTCAAGGTAGTGGGAAAGAGGGGGAGAAAACCCAAACTTAAAGTCATTTTGTCTGGGAGAATCGTCCAGATCCCGGCACGGGCTTTCGGGGAAGAGTGGGCTAAATCCACTTATGGAGGTAAGTAGGATTCTACTTTGCGGTTCGAAAATAGCCTGCGGTACAAGAGAAGGGGGGGGGGGCTGCTCCCCCTGAAATCTCGTACTTTAAGATCTCAGAATGTATTATTTTCTCCGTAACGCCATCATCAAACTTAACGTGGTGGGCTGGGAACCGTTTATTTCTCCTCACAACCGGGGCAGTCGGGCAAGAGTAACTCCCTTCCGGCACGCCACGACCCCAATGTAACCAGTGAATTCGGCCATGCCGAGGGGGAGAGAGTTAGGATAGCTGCGGAAAAGGACAAACATGCCCCAGGATGGAGGTCTTATGAGCAAGGAAACATTTCTCAGGAGAACGTAATCCACGGGAGAACCAGAAATATTAATTTTTAACATATCTCTGTCTGTGTGAAAGAAGAGAGAATCAATTATTGTCTGGTCACCGAGAAAATTCCGAAATTTCCCGTCGTGCAGAAGCCGAAAGATAGGAGACAAGCGAGAGAGACAGAAGTCAGACAGTAAGAGGAGCTCAAAGCTTTTGAATGGAGAGAAGAGAGCGAGGCGAAAAAGTCAGGCACTCCGATTATTCCTCTAAAATGGATAGACACTGTTAAGCAACAGGGAACGAACGACGAATATCATAAAGCTAGAATCACCCTAAGGGTGGATCTCCTGAAAACGGGATTGCAATATGATCCCAAACGCACATACTCACCTACCGCTCACCATCGCACTATCCTTCTTATCATTGCCTATGCTGCCTGCTTCAGAATAGACTTGTGGTTAATCGACCACCACCGCATACTTACATGCCAAAATGCCTTATGACATCTATGTAACCCCCCCCCCCCCCCGCGGGTTTTGAGAGAGAAGGTTTTGTTTGGCTCCTCCGGAAGGCCCTTTATGGTCATCCTGAGGCGGGGAGATTATGGTATGATTTGATGTTAAAGGAGTTAGTCGGAAAGCAGCTTTTATTACTTTCTCCCTTGACCGGCCTTCTTTTATCAAACATGCCAAGGACCCCATAAGTACGCAGCTTCTCTCTTTTCATGTAGATGACGGTCTGCATGCTGCTGATGAATCCAAACACGTAAGTCTTGTAGAGAGCATGAAGAAGCATGGTTTCAGGTGCAAAAACTTAGGGAAGGCCACGGAATTCAAGAACATCCAGATTGTCCAATCTGAGAAAGGGATTTTACTGCATCAACGAAAATATGAACTCCTCATTTTAGATAAGTTAGATTATATGAAGGAGGTGCCTGCTAAAACCCCCTTCACCTCAGAAAACCCGGCCCCCCTGAAAGTTGGTCACCGTCTGCTCAAATATGACCTTAGATGTTTGATTGGTATGCTTATCTTCCTTGCTGTTCACACCCGACCTCTCTTGATCTGTCCTTTGAGTATAGCTGCAAAACAACAAGTCCCATCCCCTGAAATATCTTATGCCATGGTTCACCGTATGTTTCTGTGGTTGCTGACCCCGAGAGCCCTATATTTCAAGCGGGGTGATGGGAGGTTAGTCAAGATGTTGGCTGAAGAGTTCTTTGTCCCCCAAACCCCCAAATCATGGAGACCGGCCGAAGGACCATCGGCCGCAGAAAAGGTACTTGAGCTTTACATGTGAAGCCACAGAAATCAATGCTTTCAATGTCCCCGTTATCGCCAATGTCGAAAAACTGGTAGACGAACACCCTCGTGGGATACGTCGACTCAGACTTTGCCGGAGAAAAGGTTACAAAGAAGTCCCGTTCCGGGTACATCTTTCTCTTCAACGGGGCACCGGTGGCATGGTTCTCTAAACTTCAAACTGTTATAGCTCAATCTACCCTTGAGTCGGAGACCGTATCCGCTAACGAAGCAGTAAGGAAGTTGCCTGCTTTAAGACAGTCTCTCCGTGACATCGGTTTGCCCATAAGAGGTTTCACCCCCTTGTTCGAGGACAATGAGGGGACTATCATCCTCTCAGAAAGGGGGTTAGGGGAGTCCAGAACCAAACATATCGATGTCAGGTACCACCTGCTCGAGAAGTTGGTTAAGAAGGGAGTTGTTAAGTTGTTCCTGGTACCGACGGAGGAAAATATCGCGGATTTAGTTACCAAAATAAAATTCACGTACGAGAAAGTCAATTACCTGGCTGACCAAATCTCGGTGAAGTTGGTGAAAGAATTTCTCGCAAAGTTTGGTGTTAAAGTCGCGTTGTAAGTACCGGGTATTTCCCGCATAAATACATGCTATGATCATTTATAATTATATTCTCAGAAGGGGATTGTATTAATTCTCGTATATTATATTTCTCGCATACTGTACATCGAGGGGAGTGATATAGGTGATTTGAGCGCGAGCGTGGTTCAACGCGCGCCCAGTGACGTCGTACCTCCTTATAGGAGAAGAGGCATGACATGCCTGGACTTTCACCTTTCTCTTCCCTCCCCCCCCGTTAAGTTGTAATAATCATTCAGTTGCATAATTTTACAAAGTCGAGGGGGAGGATGAGAAGCGCCGCGGAGAAGGCTGATTCGGACCACGGAAACTTACTAAGTATG
Organism: Paulinella micropora; assembly: GCA_019918135.1. Taxonomy (NCBI): domain Eukaryota; phylum Cercozoa; class Imbricatea; order Euglyphida; family Paulinellidae; genus Paulinella; species Paulinella micropora. The sequence continues at coordinate 41,742 of WBZZ01003808.1, read as the reverse complement.
TGCGTGTTCCCGTGCTGGCGTAAGCTCGGGAACACGCACTACCTTATAGGTCGTATTGCTTAAATGCTATAAACCTTTTGTAATCACACTATATACACAAAAACCGATAAGAGGCCAACTTGGGGGTGGAGTGGTAGACGAAGGGCGATTGATCAGACTATATGTCTTGATAGGCCCCGGGCATCTACCCGACCCCCAGACCCGCTGATAATTACAGATATTTGTATTTGTGATATATATTATATTACTTTTGTTACTTTTATATACCCCCTTACGGGAAGCGCTTCCAAATTTTAGTTTTCATATTATGATCATATGTGAATATATGTTATATATACACATATATATTTTTCATATATTTATCACATATTTATGTTATTACTTCTTTTGAAGTTATTATCATTTCTTATATGATCCATATGTATGTAATTTTCACATATTTCTCTTACTCATTTGCGAGATAGGGAGAGTAGGGAGTTAATCCTCTTCTCGTTGGGTAGGCCCGAATATACCACAGGTTCGGTGCCTTGTACGTACTCTAGTCGATACGTACTCGCTGTGGATAGGAGGGTAGCCAACCCCAACATTACTTCTCGGAGAGAGTGAGGGTAAGAGAATATGTTTTGAGTTTGTGTTTTCTAATGTTTCACAAAATAGTAATAGGAGACGTAACTTAATTAGGAACGGCAGTAACTTAATATTAATTTACTTTGTTCCAGGGGGGGTGTTGGCCGGGAACTAATAATTAATTAATAGTTATGGACCGGCCGTATCGGAGTAACGGTGTCGTTATGTTACCGAGACCAAATATTTAATAATATAATAGCTGCCTAACGACTTGTAGAATGAGGAATACCTAACGTAGAAGGGACTCCGTACTCTCCAAGCCAAGGTAAACCGACAGACCGGAACATAGAGTAATGCCATTATATACCGGATGGGCCGGCACAATCCCTTCTCCCCCCGAGCGTGCCCTCGTCAGGGTGCGCGAGAAGTCGAGCTAAGACCAGCCGAACCAAACCGGGATAAAATGTCTCGAGAGATGGTCTGTGACTGGACACTTCCCCTCGGATAAATTGCACACCCCGTATTATCCTAGATTCACTCATCGTCCCCCCACCTAGTGTGAGTCTATACTACCCCCCGGATAGTTATTGATATATTTCATGTTTGTCCGATTTAAGCCCTCGGTTCCGCATTATTCCCCAGATTCGAAATCTGATGCGCCTCCATTGCGCCAGAAGAAAAATTTTGCGTGAGACTACTCACGTAAAATGTATTGCCCCATATCTGCCGTCATCATAATCCTGCATAAGCCCTCTCGTGTAACATCTGAATCCATGAAAATTGCCATGTAACGAATGGGAATTTGATCAATCCATCCACTTCCACTCGAACGTCGAAAATTGCCACGAAACCCGTGGGAATTTGATCAATCCATCCATTTCCACTCGAACGTCGAAAATTGCCACGAAACTAGTGGGAATTTGATCAATCCATCCATTTCCACTCGAACGTCGAAAATTGCCACGAAACTAATGGGAATTTGATCAATCCATCCACTACGTCGAAAATTGCCACGAAACTAGTGGGAATTTGATCAATCCATCCACTTCCACTCGAACATCGAAAATTGCAACGAAACTAGTGGGAATTTGATCAATCCATCCACTTCCACTCAAACGTCGAAAATTGCCACGAATCGAAAAACCTTTTACCAAATTAAGGTCCCAGGTGACGCTGTAGTCCCGGCGTGTAGCCCAGGAGTGACTTAAGACGTCGTTTGAGGGAAGGCCCCCCCGCCAAGCCTCGGATACCCCCCATCGCCGTCCCCCCGGCGCTATCACTCCATGCTTGAAACGACCCCGAGTACCACTTATAGACCTACCCGTCTATCCATCCCATGCTCCCATTTGTTACCCCCCCCCCCCCCCCCCCGCCCTTTTGCCCCCCTGTCCCCAGGTCGTCCCGTTTTTGTCACGTATCGTCCCCTTGTTGGTCCTTCCCTTATCCCCCTCTTATACACTATCCATACCTATCACTATCCGACCTATAATCTATCCAATTCTATTACTATCCATCCTATATTCTATCCATCCTATAAGCTATCCCATTCTACTACTATCCGTCCTATAATCTATCCCCTCTCCCCCTATTCCGCCATCCCACATTCCGTCTTCCGCGTTAGCCCCCCCGCCCGTGCCCGTGTTGCTATCCACGCATATATATACATATCCCGATCCGCATGCTGAGCGGTAAGTGTCGTCCAGTCGGCGTTCCGCCGACTTCGCGTCCCTGCGCGGCAAAATAGAAATAGATTCCATGAGTGGCACATTCCGAGTGTACCATGGCCTTGCTCGCCATATGGGCCCGTTGCCCTTCCGCGGTACCTGTGGGTGTATTTGTATTACCCCCTCCACTCTCCTTTTCGTCATCATTTTTCATCTTTCTCTTCATCTTCTCAGTCTTTCTCGCCATCATTTTCCCGTTCGTACCCCATACGCTTACCCTTTGTCAAGCCAGGCTTAGGGTGAATATCAATAAATGAGCGTCATCGACCTCGCTCCCCGGCGGGTTAAAATATTATCCTCCAAAGGCTCATAAGCCTGTCGTCACGTCCCTGCGCGGAAAAAGGAATTGTATCGTCGCGCCCCGCGCGAGATAAGATTATCCATCATCGCGCCCTGCGCGGAAAATCCAGTAAGCCAAAAGACAGTTAGAGATGGTTGTCGTGTATTTTCCATGCGTTGCTTCCAACCAGCACATGAAAGTACACGATTAGTATCGTGGTCTCTGTGTGTAGCCCATAATTTCCAAAGGGTTGATTTTTTCCGATTCCCGTTCAGACAATGACGTCCGTGCCCTCGCGCTCCTGCGCGTACCAAGTGTATGCCATACAACTTTGGATCAAGTGATCCACGGGTATCCTCAGCCGTTTCCCCCGGGCGCCACCCCGGTTTCGGTCATCATCTTATCGTTTCATTCTTCTCTTTCTCACTCATTTCTCGTCTCTCTCTCTTCCTTTCTTTCTCTTTCTTTCTCTCATCTCCTTCCCTTCCTCGTCCTCCGCTCCGTCCCCAAGGGACGCTTCCTTCCCCTCGACCCCACCTGCGCCGGTGGTGCCCCAATAATCTCAAAGGGCCAGCCTCTCTCCTCCACCTCATCCCAGATGAAGGTGGGGATTCGCTGCTCGTCCGTGAGGTCAAAAGGTATGTCCAAGACCTCCCTAGGTCCTGATTGCACCGTATAGGGCGTGTGGTCCTTGTCATCCAACTGGATGCTGACATCCCAAGTCTCCCGCTTCTGCCCCCAGTTCTCCAGAAAAACTGGACTGAACCGACGGTCCTTTTCCATGTTAGTCCCATCATCGCTCCTCCAGAACTGCATTACTGGGGCAATGCCCACCGCCGCATGACATAGAAGTCATCAAGCGTATCATCCGAGACCTCTCTATCCGCAGGTCGCATCAAATAAAACTTGCCGACTCTCCAGCGGATTTTATCTATCTTGGTCGGGTCGACCAGCCACTTTTCTGACTGTGGACGCGATCCACCTCCATCCCCTCCTTCTGGTGGTGGTCTCAGACGGGCCGCCTGTGCCCGCTGCTGCTCCTTCTCCTCCTTCCTCTCCTCCAGTCGCAACACTCCCTCCGAGCCCCCCGGCTCCTCCTTCCGCTCCTTTGTTTCCTCCTTGCCGTTGGCGGCCTCGCCTTCCTGGCGCTGTCTCCTGGACGCTCGTTCGTGAGAGCCCTTTTCCAGCTCCGTAATTGCATCCCGCAATCTTTGTTTCTCCTCCTCTTCCGGTTCATACAGAAGCTGGTCTTTCAACCTCGACAACTCCTCCGCCCGCTGCGAACGAGTAAGCAAAGGTGTCGGGTTGCCCCAGTCATCCGTCGTGCGCGCCAGTGCCTGCGCGTCCGTCTCGTAATCCAATAAGAACGGTGAGAACTTGACCAGCCGTAGTACATGCACGATCTGTTCTTTTGCCGTTCGCTGATGGCGGATTTTATAGTTGTATACCGCAGTTTGCTGCACCACCTAATACGGCCCCTGCCACTTTTCGTACAACTTCGCCGACACACCCACCGGGATGCTCGGGATGTATAACAAGACCGTGTCTCCCACGTTGAATTCCACATGTCGGAACTTTTGCTGCCCCTTGTCGTCCTTCCTCCTCATGGCGGCCTCGCGCTGCTTCCGGACGATGTGTTCAGCCTCCGCTATTGCCCGCAGGCGGCATGCCGTCGATTCCGTCGGGTCATATAAAGCTGTGTCCTTGAAGCGATCCGTAGGTGTGTTCAACACCCTTCCATGTACCAGTTGATTCGGGCAAAGCCGGACGCTTCCTCGCAAAGACGAGGAGCCCAAGTTGTTAACAGCAAACGTAAAAGCCTGCACCGTCTCCGGCCACATCTTTTTGTTGTTCTGGCAATAGATTTTCAAGGATGCCTTCATCGTCTTGTGCATCCGCTCGATTTTCCCGTTTGCCATTGGATTGTATGCCGTAACGTAGTTCCATTGGAACCCAAAATATGCACTGAGTTCGTTCGAGAGCCAGTTGATGAACGAACTCCCCCTGTCTGATATGATCTTCCTTGGAACTCCGATCCTGCAGAAAACGTGGTCGATCAGAGCCTTAGCAGTCGTTTCCTTGGTCTCGTCCTTAGTGGGTACCGTGATCACGTAATTCGATGCACTGTCAATGGCAGTAAGTATGTACTTGAACCCCCCGTCGCCCGCTTCCGGCAGAGGGCCCACATAGTCGATGTGGATCGTCTCGAAAATGTCGCTCGTGACATCGCATTGCCACAGCAAACCCTTGGTTGCGTCGTATGGTGTCTTTGCTCTCTGGCACTGCGCGCAGCCGTTGATAAATCGTTCCACATCCTTACTCATACTTCTCCAGTAGAACTTCCTTGTCAGCGAACATTTCATCCTTTCCAATCCTGGATGACTCCCCCACCGCGAAAACCTCGCATGCTGCCTCGTCAGCCGCTGCCTCTTCCGACATTACGATCTTCACGGCCGCAAAACTACCAGCCGCCCGTTCCCTCTCATTGCCTTGAGAGTGGTCATCTGTCGACAAATGCACCATCTTGTATACCGGTGCGTTTTCGTCCGCTCCATATCGCACCGTATACCCCGCACAGTCAATGGACGTGCGCATTCATCTGAGCGAGTCCAAGCTCCACAACAAGCCTCCCGTGTATGCTGGTACCACCCAAAACTTGTGAATATAGACCGAGCCATCAGAGAGCAGAAAATTCAGCAACATCGTGCCGTGATTGGTGTCGATCCCGACACTCCACTCACCCATCTCTGCGTGCGCCGCAGTGCCTGCCGATACCACTGCTGTCCCCCATACTTGTCCTGAAAACTCCTCCACATGATACTGATCGCCGCCATCGTGTCATTGCCAATGACCTGATACCCGCCCAACTCGACAATTTCCACCTTCGTGTAGGCTAAAGGGAAATCAGCTCTTTTAATTGAATTAACCGTTCTCCTAGGACTCATTGAATCCGCGCGTTCCGCGATCTTTTGGTATGTCCGGAGGATAAGTCGGTTCCGCTCCCGTGCCTTCCCCTCATCCCCTCCATTGAATCAATATATTTAATACAACTAATATATTATTCTAACAGAGAGCGTAGTGGAAAAGGCAGGGAGTGCTCTTCGCGCGGCATCAATGGTGGTGGTTCCAGTACTATTAATACATAATGCTTCCTTTTCAGCTCTACGAAAAGCAAGCGTTCTTCACATTATATATTGAAGTCGTTCAGTAGAATTATCACTGGCGATATTGAGATACATGGCGTTCATCGGAATTATGTTAACTGATTATTAGAGCTACCGGTAACCAGCAACTGAATGTTCTTAGTAAAATGCATAAGGCCAGACTTTGAATTGAATTTAGTTTCCTCTAGGTATTGATAGTTTATACGCCGTAGACCGTAGAGGCAGTAGCAGCACCACGACCAGTCCAGTTGGTGTGGAAGAACTTTCCACGAGGTTGATCAACTCTCTCGTATTGGTGCGCGCCGAAGTAATCCCGCTGAGCCTACATTATTCAAGCGTGGCTATTGAGTGAGATTTGATAAGCAACACAAGCAAAGACGCAAACTCAGTGAAACGCACCTGCAAAAGATTGGCAGGAAGGACTGCCGAGCGATATCCGTCATAGTAGGACAGAGCGGATGACAAAGCTGGAACGGGAATGCCTCGTTCCGCACACAGAGCTATGGTTTTCCTGAATAGAGGCACATTTGAAACGTCTACTAAGGGCAGACGCTTGCTTAATACGCACATATCGGTTTTCGATTTTTTTCAAAGAATACCTCCAACCCGGTGTGCACTGCTGAACTTTTTGGTTGAAGTACGCATCCAGCAGTAGGTTCTATAGCACAGGCAGCAAAAGCTACATCATCGTTGTGAGATGCAGAAAAAATAATGACATCAATCCAGTCAAAAGAGAATGCGAGCTCGGAGATCAATAACGAGTCATAAATACCCCTAAATCGCATAATTAAGGATAATTTTGTCATCCAGTGCACGTATATGTGCTCAGCTTTGCATGCAGGAGCTCGCAGGAGCCACGGCTTTTGGTGCTCAACATGCACTTTGAAATACATAGGGAGAGACTTCGATGATAGTGCGAATAAAATTTTTGATGGATCATGCAATGCATTCCACAGAAAAATGTTTCTGACCGAGAGTTTATTGTCAGTCTTGACGAAGGCGTCACG
>WBZZ01003808.1:0-10000 GCA_019918135.1 Paulinella micropora | reverse complement strand
CCAGACACTTACCGCAAAACGTCCTCATGCGCTGGCAGACCGCATGAAATGTCTGCTACCTCTGTGAGTACCTCCATGCGGGACCTACCCAGTCTCGTGGAGCTCTCACGCGGGGAAGATCAATCATTTGTAGTTGATTTCCTGCAAGGTACCCGACACTGTGCGGGTAGTAGGGACTTCCTTTTGGGGCTTTCTATGCAGGATGGTTAGAGTCACTCTTCCCTCCCCAACATACTCACTGTAGTCCCTGTTGGGTCGAGGGATGGAGGCGCATGGCCCTCGGGCTCAGCCATGACAGATCAATATATATATATATGTATATATACATATATATACATATATATATAATAATAATAATAATAATAATAATAATTATTATTATTATTATTATTATTATTATTATTTGGACACCGTGATAGCCCAGTGGTCAAGTTCTACCATCTGGGCCCTGTCGCCAGTTCGATTCCCGTCGGTGCCACCAGTATTTTCATTGAACATACCGGTCCGTCTGGAAGTGTTGGAACTGCCCTTGCGGGGGTGTCATTAGAGCCTATCGTCATTTCTTCGTACTCCCCTCACGGGTGAGACGATGGAGGCGCATGTGCAGATTTGCATCAGCCATTGACAGAGAAGCACTATTATTATTATTATTATTATTATTATTATTATTATTATTCAGCGGATACCAAATTGTTATGGGTGGGGTTTTGAGGTAGTTCTAGCAACATGCTTGGTGTACGCACTTGCGCATTCGGCAACGTTTTGCAAGAGGTTGTTGGGACTGCGGAATAACCTCGGCTTAGTGTAGTCTTGCCCTCAGGAGCTCCATCGGTGGCCCCTATAATCAGTCGAGAGACTGACTAGGTGGGGATGGAGCACCTCGAACAAGGGCATGGAGGCTCATGTCCGGAAACGGATCGTGCCATCAGCTGCATCAGTATGCCTTAGAGGAAGCATATTTTCTTCTCGGAGTGTTGACTGTGATGTATTTGAGGGTAACACCTGATGATAAAAACTTAGTCACGCTTGTTTATCAGAGCTCCAGCCCAAGGGCCTTACGGCGTTAAACTGTGATGCCAACTCAAAACCATTTGGTGGATGATGCTGGGGAGGAGGGTCGTTGGGCGCCTGTCGAAGATCTTAAACTCCGCTATGCCGGTTGATAGCCCGTGGACCCAGCGGATACCAAATTGTTATGGGTGGGGTTTTGAGGTAGTTCTAGCAACCATGCTTGGTGTACGCACTTGCACATGCGGCAACGTTTTGCAAGAGGTTGTTGGGACTGCGGAATAACCTCGGCTTAGTGTAGTCTTGCCCTCAGGAGCTCCATCGGTGGCCCCTATAATCAGTCGAGAGACTGACTAGGTGGGGATGGAGCACCTCGAACAAGGGCATGGAGGCTCATGTCCGGAAACGGATCGTGCCATCAGCTGCATCAGTATGCCTTAGAGGAAGCGTATTATTATTATTATTATTGTTGTTGTTGCTGTTGTTGTTGTTGTTGTTGTTGTTGTTGTTGTTGTTGTTGTTGTTGTCGTTGTCGTTGTCAAGGCTGGACAAGGCTTGTAGTGGAGAAACCATTCGGCAGAGATACAGAAAGCAGCGAGAAGCTCAGCAAAGATCTTGGAATGCTCTTCGATGAGTCCCACTTGTACTTCTCCTTCAGCTCTGAATAGCTGTCTACGTTCCTCATGACCAGAGGTGGCTTGTTGCATGTGGGTGTAGGTACCGTATTGACCATTACCTGGGGAAGGAGATGGTGCAGAATCTTTTAGTGATGCGGTAGATAATTTTTTCGTGTGACTGCTAAGGCCTCACCTATTGTTCTTCACAGGTTTGCAAACACCATGTTTGAACCCATCTGGAACAGCAAGCACGTGGCCTGTGTATACATAACATTTAAGGAACCCTTTGGCACAGAAGGCAGAGGAGGGTGCGTACTCGACCAAGAAATTTGTTCCATGCCACATGATACTGCTTCCACTGATTACCATTAGCTACTTCGATGAATACGGCATCATTCGCGACGTCATGCAGAATCATCTCATGCAGATTCTTACTTTGGTCCCCCCAAGGCCTTCCCTGCTCAGTCGCAGTCTCTCGTGGAAATTTAGGTAGCGATGGAGCCTCCTTTAGACATCACAGATGGTGACTCTGTTCGCGATGAGAAGGTAACAGGGCTTATCGGATGACCCAACATTTGCTGTTCTATATTGGTGTAGGTAAAGGTATTGCGTTCCATGGAAGTGATCGACCAAAAGGATGTGGTTGATATTTATCTCAAATTTTCTTACTTTGAATACATACCCAAACCCATGTAGGTCCTGGGGCAGTATGTGGGAAGTAAAGATGGTACCAAACCGGTAAATTAGAGGCTTTTATATGTTTGTGTTTCACTGTAAATTTTGCCACACAAGAAGTCCCTTCTTCATATCTATCAAATCACAATGCAAACTCATGGGCGCCTTTTTTTTTCAAGTTTACTGTGGTTTGCATTTGATGTTGACAAGTTTGTTTTGTTAGGGCTACAAAGACGACGACAGCTTAAAAAACAAAGAAAGCAAAACTCCCACATTCGCCAGCATGATTATGCGTGTGAATAATCCGAGGTCAGCTTTATCATGCATATGACACACAAGAGTCGACCAAAAATTACGTATTCTCGCACAGTATTGATGGCAGCTTTTGCGTTCTGAATAATAATAATAATAATAATAATAATAATAGTAATAATAATAATAATAATAATAATAATGATAATAATAATAATAATAATAATAATAGTAATAATAGTAAAAAAAATAGTAATAGTAATAGTAATTAGTAATTAGTAATAGTAATAGTAATAGTAATAGTAATAGTAATAGTAACAGTAACAGTAATAGTAATAGTAATAGTAATAGTAAATAGTAAATAGTAAATAGTAAATAGTAAATAGTAAATAGTAAATAGTAAATAGTAACTAGTAAATAGTAACTAGTAACTAGTAACTAGTAACTAGTAACTAGTAACTAGTAACTAGTAACTAGTAACTAGTAACTAGTAAATAGTAAATAGTAAATAGCAAATAGCAAATAGTAAATAGCAAATAGCAAATAGTAAATAGTAAATAGTAAATAGTAAATAGTAATAGTAATAGTAATAGTAATAGTAATAGTAATAGTAATAGTAATAGTAATAGTAATAGTAGTAGTAAAAAGAATAGTGATAATAATAATAATAATAATAATTAATAATAATAATAATAATAATAATAATAATAATAATAGTGCTTCTCTGTCAATGGCTGATGCATTTCTGCACATGCGCCTCCATCGTCTCACCCGTGAGGGGAGTACGAAGAATTGACGATAAGCTCTAATGACACCCCCGCAAGGGCAGTTCCAACACTTCCAGACGGACCGGTATGTTCAATGAAAATACTGGTCCAGACGGAGCGGTATGTTCAATGAAAATACTGGTGGCACCGACGGGAATCGAACTGGCGACAGGGCCCAGATGGTAGAACTTGACCACTGGGCTATCACGGTGTCCACAATAATAATAATAATAATAATAATAATAATAATAATAATAATAGTGCTTCTCTGTCAATGGCTGATGCAAATCTGCACATGCGCCTCCATCGTCTCACCCGTGAGGGGAGTACGAAGAATTGACGATAGGCTCTAATGACACCCCCGCACGGGCAGTTGCAACACTTCCAGACGGACCGGTATGTTCAATGAAAATACTGGTGGCACCGACGGGAATCGAACTGGCGACAGGGCCCAGATGGAAGAACTTGACCACTGGGCTATCACGGTGTCCAAAATAATAATAATAATAATAATAATAATAATAATAATAATAATAATAATAATAAGAATAGTAATAAGAATAGTAATAATTAATAATCTAATAGTAATAATAATAATAATAATAATAATAGTGCTTCTCTGTCAATGGCTGATGCATTTCTGCACATGCGCCTCCATCGTCTCACCCGTGAGGGGAGTACGAAGAATTGACGATAAGCTCTAATGACACCCCGCAAAGGCAGTTCCAACACTTCCAGACGGACCGGTATGTTCAATGAAAATACTGGACCAGACGGACCGGTATGTTCAATGAAAATACTGGTGGCACCGACGGGAATCGAACTGGCGACAGGGCCCAGATGGTAGAACTTGACCACTGGGCTATCACGGTGTCCACAATAATAATAATAATAATAATAATAATAATAATAATAATAATAATAATAATAATAATAATACCAATAGTAATAGTAATAGTAATAGTAATAGTAATAGTAATAGTAATAGTAATAGTAATATAAATAGTAAATAGTAAATAGTAAATAGTAAATAGTAAATAGTAAATAGTAAATAGTAATAGTAAAAGTAATAGTAATAGTAATAGTAACAGTAATAGTAAAAAGAATAGTGATAATAATAATAATAATAATAATAATAATAATAATAATAATAATAGTGCTTCTCTGTCAATGGCTCATGCAAATCTGCACATGCACCTCCGTCTCACCCGTGAGGGGAGTACGAAGAATTGACGATAGGCTTTAATGACCCCCGCACGGGCAGTTCCAACACTTCCAGACAATAATAATAATAATAATAATAATAATAATAATAATAATGATAATAATAATGATAATAATAATAATAATTATAATAATAATAATAATAATAGTAATAGTAATAATAATAATAATAATAATAATAATATAATAATAATAATAATAATAATATAATAATAATAATAATAATATAATAATAATAATAATAATAATAATAATAATAATAATAATAATAAATAATTATAATAGTAATGATAATAATAGTAATAATAATAATAATAATAATAATAATAATACTATATCTGAGGCGTACTGATGCAGCTAATGGCATATCCTCAACGGACATAAGCCTCCAATACCCTTGTTCGAGGTCCTCCACCCCCCCGTGTCAGTCTCTCGACTGATGATCGGGGCCACCGATGGAGCTCCTGAGGGCAAGACTGCACTAAGCCGAGGTTATTCCGCAGTCCCAGCAACCTCTTGCAAGACGTCACCGAATGTGCAAGTGCATACACCAAGCGCGGTTGCTAGAGCTGCCTCGAAACCCCACCCATAACAATCTGGTGTCTGCTGGGTCCTGGGCTATCAACCAGCATATGCGGAGTTTAAGATCTTTTACGCGCGCAACGACCCTCCTCCCCAGCTTCTACCACCAAAGGGTTATGAGTTGGCGTCACAGTTTAACGCCTTGAGGCCATTGGGCTGGAACTCTGTTTAGCAAGTGTGACTAGGTTTTTTCATCGGGATTTCCCTCAAATATGTCACAGTCAACACTCCAAGGCAGATTTACTACTACTAATAATAATAATAATAATAATGATAATAATAATAATGATAATGATAATAATAATGATAATGATAATAATAATAATAATAATAATAATAATAATGATGATAATAATAATGATAATAATAATAATAATAATAATACTGATAATGATAATATGATAATAATAATAATAATAATAATAATAATAATAATAATAGTGTATCTCCTGCCAATTGCTGAGCCAAAAGGCCATGTGCATCCAGTCCTCCATTCCATAAGGAAAGTCTCCACACCAATCGGTGGAATAAAGGAAGTGACGGCATAGAACATTACTCTAGGAGCTTTATACCAATCAGCCCATGGAAAGGACCGATGGCCTATGTACTCCCTAATAATAATAATAATAATAATAATAATAATAATAATAATAATAGACTTATCAGTCAATTGGCCTTTGATCCTGTCGGACATTTGCCTCCATTGGTATCACGGGGCCGTTCGGTGACGCGGCTCCGCTCCAAAGACTCAACTGGCGGTGCAATGTGCAAGTGATCGTGCTGTGCATGTGCAAGTGGGTGCAAGGAGTGAGAGGAGTTATCTGCCGAGAAGAAGTCCGCGACGCTGCGCTGACCTCCACCTACAACAGATCTAGCCAGACATTCTACCTGACTACGCCTTCCCCTCCTCCTTCTACCCACCTCTTGAACGACCGTGAGGTCGATCACCTCCTCCTCCTCCACCCCCACCGCCTCCCTGATCTGCGCCTCCAACACCTCCCACTCCTTCCAGATGGTGGCAACAAACCTCCCTAACTCCTCCTCCACCTCTTCTGGGATAGGGATAAACATAACGCCGAGCATCGCCGCCATCTTTTCATCCTCCCCCTTCAGCCATTCCTCTTTGAAGAGCCTCATCTCCTCCTCCGCCTCCCGCAGTTCCCTGTGATAGAGCCCGGCTGGAAGCGGCAGGCTAAGCCCTCTCATGGGCTTAGGGTGCTGCTTAGCCAGATGTCTTCCCGCTCTGCTTTCCCACGCTGGCGGGCGCTGGAGGGGGGAAGTCACAACCTTATCAGAAGGCGATTGTTGAGCTGCAACAATCGCCTTCGCCTCTACCGATCCAAATTTGGCTCATGCTCGCCGGACTGCTCAAGCTGTTTCGCCTTGTGTGATACTGAGGTTAACGAGTCGTTACGTCACTTCCTGCTGCATTGCCCAACGTTTGCGAGCTCTCGTGAGGCACTGTTTAAATTTATCGATGAGGCGCAAGCCCGGCAGCCCCTCATGCTGAATCGAGGAGAACTTCAAGTTGCAGGCGGTCCCTCTATAACGAACGCCGAGTCACCTAAACCGACGACGCCCCTTATGCGTGGAAAGAAAGGAACCGTAACTACTCCTAAATAACTATGAAATAAAAGGAAAATAAACCTACAAAAGCAATTGCTATTAAGGCAAATATAAGCAAATAAAAAGACTTCCTGCCGGACAGACCACTGCTTTACCACCTCGTTCCAGTTCGCCAGAGCGGCCCGCCAGTCCTTATCATCTACCGTGCCATCTTCGTTCACGACCCGCTTGAGCGCATCCAAGCCCTCCCACAGCCTGTGATCTGCTAAGATCAAATTTTCCGTATCTTCCTTCCATTTGCACCGACCCGTGTTGTAAAGCCTGCGTGTTAGCGCTATGTTGCCCAGTAGCTCGATGCGCCCTAGGAACCGAAGCCGGGCCGCCTTGGCAAGGATGCTAAAACTCGGCGTGCGGCCTAAACCCCTGGTGATGCAGCCGCTTGTGCGTGTACCAACACCCAAAATGACCCGCAAGGGCGCTACCAACGCGCCCTCCAGCTTACAGCTTGTTGGCGCCCGGCAGATCCCAAAAAGCCGATGCGTAAAGCAACTTTGCGCCAACCATTTGCTGCCAATTCATCAGCCGAAGACGCGCTGGAACTTCGTGGGCAATCCAGAGGGGGTAGTAGGCAGCCGTTCCCGCTACAGTGATTTCCGCCGCCCGCTTCGCTTGCGGTTTATCGGAGAGGGTGTCCGTGAGCAGAACTCCCAGGTATTTGTAGTGGTCGGTGACGTTGAGGACCTTGCCCCGGAGCCTCACGCACGGGGGCGACTTTTTTGACTTGGCGTGCCTGTATATCGGCATGACTTCCGTCTTGCCTGGTTTCAGGTTGATTTCAAGCCGATAGTCCTCCACGAATGTCGCCACGACATTTACAATCTGTTGTAGCTCCGTGACACTATGCGCAATTACCGCAACGTCGTCGGCGTAAAGCAGAGTCCGAATGTCTTCGATGCGGTTGAGGTCCTCGATCTCCAACTCTTTCGCGATTCGGACCGTTAACTCATCCATGAAGACGTTGAACAGCGACGGCGACAACGGCGATCCTTGCTGAACTCCCATCTCTTCCAGCACTTCACCAGTGAGTTCGCCGTCGACTAGCACTCGCGATGACGTTCTTCGGTAAAAACGCCGCAGGATGCGATAGAACTTGCCTTGTACCCCCATCTGGGTTAGCCTCTGAAACAACCCGGCCCGCCATACCGTAGGGAATGCCTTTCTCAGATCCACGAACAAAACGAAAGAACGGAGGCCAGCTTGTTGTCTAAGGGGCAAACGCTCCTTAAGGACAAAGATCTGGTCCCCCGTACTACGTTTTGGCCGGAACCCACCCTGCTCTGGGCGCAGCCTGCCCGGCTGATCGATGAAAGCCGTAAGCCTCGCCGCCATAAGGGCCAGATACATCTTACCCAGACAGCTCAGGATCGCGATGTCTCTCCAATTTTCCGGATCGGTTGGGTCGCCTCCTTTTGGGATGTTGACGCTCATCGCTTTGCCCCAGTCACTGGGAGTGCATTCGCACGATTTCAACCAATTGAAGAAGCGTACCAGAAAGCTCACGATCCGCGTGCCTCCGTACTTGAGCATCTCGTTCTTGATCTTATCCGGTGAGCACGCTTTGTGGTTCTGGAGATTTTCCTGGCAGAGCTTCTCCTTCTCGGTGTAATCATAGTCCAGCGGGCCCGTCTCAGTCCGGATCTCCTCGGCTTGCGCCATGGCTTCGAATTGGTCGCGTAGGTCGTCGTTATACTGGAAGGTTTCGCGGGCCTTCCGCTCGGGCTCAATCCGCGCTGCTTCCTCATCGGAACCGACTTCCTCTAGACATGCATCCTCCAAAAACTGGTTTTCTTTGGGGACCACCATACGTTGGCGGTATTCCTCTCATTCTTGTAGTTTTTCCCGGAGTGTGCATGCCAGAGTGCCATGCCATCGGGCTTCCGAACAGGAGCAGAAGCTTTGGACCGCCGGACCCCGCCCAAACGCTTTGACAGCTTCCAGTACGTGGCCATGGTAGCGCTCCTGAAGTTGGCAGCGGTTTCATTCTGGACCCGCTTCCACGCTTGCTCCTTCTTCTCCTTGCATAACTTCTGACCGCCTTCCTCGCCTCTTTACATCTTTGCCAGGCCTCTTGGTTGGCCTCATTCCTTCGCCCTAGGCCGTATGCCTCTCTCCGTCGCGCAATCGCTTCCCTAAGACCCTCATCAAACCATGCATTAGTAAACCCTGGCCTAATCACCCGAACTCCCAAGACCTTCGCGGCTGCGCCCGTGAAAGCTCGGACCACTAAGCTAGAGACCCTATCTACCTCCTGCTGAAGCTCATCCGGGTCCTCAACTGCTGATAGATCTAGAGGCCATCTGGCAACAGCCCCGATATACCAGCTGCAAAGGTCTCGTCGTACTTCAACCTAAGCTTAGATAGCTCACTCTCCTTACCCTCAACTACCCTGCCTATCAAGCGCTCTGCCTTGAATGCCTTGTACCTCTTTACCTGCTTTTTGGGGGTGGCTGTCCCCCCCAGGCCAGTTCCGCCCACACAGCTTTGTGGTCGGTATCAAGGTCTACCTCGTCGATGCCGAAGCTCGCCTCCTCCGCCAGCTCGGAAGAGACGCAGATGTAATCCAGCAGATGCCTTCGTCCACCTACATGTTCCTGCCTAGACCACCAATATGTGTCCCCCCGTGGTTGCAAAAACCCATTGAGATTGCGCAACCCCGTGGCAACAAGCATCGCAGCCAGCAACTCACCATTCCTCACTCCTAACCCCTCTACCCTTCTCATCTATCTCGCCAAAGGGGCCCACCACTCTTTCCTCCCGCGCTTCTCTGGCGGGCCCCAGCTTAGCATTAGCATCACCAACCGTTACCACATGACCTTTGGTGGCGAAGTAGGAGACGGCCGCCTGCCACGCCTCATAGGCTGCAATAGATTCCTCTCGTTGATTTTCTTGGGGGAAGTAGCCGTTGCCGACGATCACATCCGACGCCGTCGCGCTCCCAGACGACAGCCTCAACCACAATTGCTGTGGGTGTGGAACAGGCACCTGTACAATGGTAGCGCACGGTGCCAGATAGTTGGCCACCAACGTCAAGACTCCCCCCAAGAGACGCGAGCCCGCTCCAGTTGCCGCCGCTTTGCCGAGAACTGCGAAGCCGTCGATTTGGAGCTTCGTCACCTTCTGCGCCGATAGGCTGTGCTCCTGGACTCCGACGATCACCCAGCCTCGCTCCTTGTAGTGCTCCGGCCATTCCCCGAAGCCTGGGCTATCCACAGCCACTTTGCCTTGCCAATTATGTGAGGCCACCCTCAG
>WBZZ01003807.1:0-35002 GCA_019918135.1 Paulinella micropora | reverse complement strand
TCAACGTCACTTGGGGGAGAGGGTGGGACAGAAGCTGATGGAACCTCAGTGAGGTCAATCACCTCCTCGCCCCCATCCTCCACCCCAAGCTCCTCCCTTTTACCCTCCCTAGCAGACCAACACTCAGACACATATGATCCAAACAACACATCCAACTTTGGAGGGGGACGCAACGCTGTAACCCCTAACGACGCAGCAAGCCTAAAGTTACTGCGGAAGCGCGACTTCCCCTGAAAAAGCTTAGAAAACAATCGTGCTTGATCCACAGGCGACATATCATCCCAACCCTGCCGCACAGAGCCCTCCCGCTCCCGCCCAAGCAACACATCCTCCACCACAACCTCACCGCCTACGACCTCACCACCCTCCTCACTCCCTCCATCCCCCTCAGCACCCCCCACAGCCATGCCACCGAGCCTCTGCATACTCAGCAACAGCTGCTTACGTCTCCCCTCATGCATGGGGCAATCCCATAAGAAGTGCGCAAGGGACTCATTGACATCATCATGACAACAGAAGCAGCGAGGGGACATGCCACTGACCAACTTGCTGCGGTACAACCGAAGGCGGTTGTTGCAGCTGAGCAACCTTCTCCGAAGCAGATTATAATGCGCATCATCAAGGGCTACCCATCTTGGGAACTCCTTAGTTCCAAAGACTTGTCTTAGGATGACTCGCAGGCCATCAGTAAGATCGCTGCCTGCCTCTCGCTTGTCCCACATCAGTTGCTGCACCATCTTGACGTCCTGCTGAAGGGCTCACTTGTCCACAGTCGAACTCCAACCCTCGAGGTCCTTCTCTGAGCTATTTAGGAGCTCCTGAATCCCTTGTTGTAGATCCATTGAGTCCCTGATAGCGCCTTCGGCCTCCGCAGTCCAGTCGGATTTGACTTGAGATGCGATGACAGGAAATCGCTCCTCCGGTAGAACACGCAGCCGTCCATAGAACTTCAGTTGCGCCGCCCGCCGCAAACGCTTCGCACTCAAAGAGCGCGCCAGAAAGAGTGTAATCCACTTGCTTGTCTTAGGGCTGATGCCGAGAATCATCCTCATGGGGCGCAGCATTGCTGCCTCCAGCTTGGTGAGCTGCGATACGGGGGCACGCCAGACATCGAAGGCGTACTTCAGCTTGGCCCCCACAAGTTGATTCCAGCACATGAGACGATACCTAGCTTGTATCTCACCTGCACACCACAAAGAGTACCAACCTGCGGTGGCGACTTCAGTGACACGCGTAGCCCGCAGGGCCTGCTCCTTCCACTTCAGGTCGTCGGTGATAACCACTCCCAGGTACTTGTACTGACTGGTGACACAAAGCTTCTGGCCGCGAAACCACACCACGGGCTCACCTCGCTCCCTGATACTTGGTCGTTTCGCCTTGCTCGACGTGTAAATGGGCATGATTTCCGTCTTGCCGGGCTTCAAGTTGACTTCCAGCCGGTAATCTTCCGCGAACTTGGCCACAACATTGACCATCTTCTGGAGCTCGGTGCGACTGTGAGCGATGAGGGCCACGTCGTCCGCGTATAGAAGTGCCTTGATGTCGTTCAGCCGCTTCACATCCGTGATCTTGAGGGCACTCGCCAGCCGATCACACAGCTCATCCATAAAGACGTTGAAGAGTGTGGGAGAGAGGGGACCCCTGTTGGACGCCTACACCCTCCAGTACTTCGGGGGTGAGTGCTCCATCAACTAGCACTTGCGACGAAGTCTGCTCGTAGCACCTGCGTAGCGTGCGCCAGAACTTGCCCCTTACACCCAGCTTCCAGAGCCTCTCAAATAGACCATCCCTCCAAACAGACGGGAAAGCCTTGCGTAGATCGACGAACAGGACATGCGACTCCCGCTTCTGCTGCTGACGCCCCTTCAACCTCTGCCAAAGGGTAAAGACCTGATCCTAGTGCGACGCCCCGGGCGGAAGCCTCCCTGCTCTGGACGTAGCTTATCCGGGCCATCCACGAAGAGCGTTAGACGAGTAGCTAATAAGGACAGATACAGCTTACCAAGGCAACTAATAATCGAGATATCCCTCCAGTTGTCAGGATCCGTAGGATCCCCACCCTTGGGGATATTGACGATGATTCCCTTGCCCCAAGCTTTTGGAGTCCTCTCGGCTTCTCGAATCCAGTTGAAGTACTGCGTTAAGTAGCCATTGATGTAGGCGCCGCCATACTTGAGCATCTCGTTCTTCACTTTGTCCTCGCCACAAGCTTTGTGGTTATTCAGGGCACGTTGCCTTGCAAGGACCTCCTCTTGCGTGAACGGCTTGTCCAGCTCTTCGCAAGTGTCTTCACCTACTTCGTGCTCCTTCATAGCCCGGGCCACCTCATCTCTGACGCGATCGTTCCAGTGGAACTGCCGCTTAGCTTCGGCTTCCTCCCACTCCAGCGAGCCTGCTTCTGCACAACAGTCGCACTTGCCGGATTTCCCGTGGCTTCACCGAATTTTTCCGAAATTCCTCCCACCGAGCGACCTTTTCCGGCAGCGTACACGCCAGTGAGCCATCCTCCCTTTGCACCGGCGCGGAGACCTTCGTTCTGCGTGCCCCGCCAAGCCGCTTCGCGAGTAGCCAAAAGCGCTTTGAGGATTGCTCGCGTTGACATTTGACCGCTTCTTCCTGCACTTGCTTGAAGGAGGCGGACTTCTTGGCCCGAGTTACCTTCCGAATTTGCTTGCGGAGCCGTAGCCAATTCAGACGGGCTTCCGCATTCGATTCATCCCTCCTGTATGCTGCGTAGGCCTCCCGGCGCTGCTGAATGAGCTCCTTTAGCTCCCCGTCGAACCAATTGTTGGTGAAACGGGGTCGTATACATCTGGAGCCAAGGACCCGGTGCGCCGCCATTCGGAAGGACTGCGCCACTCGCTCGGTGACGTCATCTACCACCCGTTGGCTGTCGGCACCACCCGATAGGTCAAGCTCAGGCAGCTGATGCACTCCAAGCTTCTGTAGGCAATGCTGGAATACGTCATCGAACTTGTCGCGTAGATAATCCAGCGCTTGCTTCGCAGCGTGATCATTACCCGAGACACCAGCACCAATAAGCTTATCAACACGAAAGGACCTGTAAGATTTTGCAGCCCGCTTTGGTCGGCGCTGGCCGCTCCACGTCAGTTCGGCCCATACTGCCTTGTGGTCCGTATCAAGATCATCTTCGCATACTCCGAACTTTGCTCCAGATGCCAAGCCAGGCGACGCGCAGATGTAATCGAGGAGGTGCTTGCCTGTGCCCATGCCGCGCTGCTCACGCCGGGACCACCAGTAGGACCCTTCCACTGGGCACGAGAAGCCGCTCAGATTTCGCAGGCCCGTAGCGACGAGGACAGCCGCGAGTCTCTTGCCGTTCTCCGAACGTACCGGTGCTCCCTTATCATCGACCTCCCCGTGCTGACCGACGATGCCCTCCTCTTTTCGGCTGCATGCCGGCCCGAGCTTCGCGTTGGCATCCGCCACCGTGACCACAAGACCTTTGGCTCCAAAAAAAGCTATAGCTGCCTGCCAGGCCGCATACGCCTCTGACGACTCTTCTTCCTGCGTTTCCTGGGGAAAGTAGCCGTTGCCCACATAGATATCCTGAGCGCCGGTAACACCCGAGGCGATACGCAGCCACACTTGCTGCCGGTGGTCGACGGGAGCTGACACCAGGTTGCAATACGGACCAAGGAAGTTAGCCACCGCGAATAGAACCCCACCCTTGCAGCGATTTTTCTCGCTGACCTCCGCAGGTTTTCCAAAAATCCGGAATCCATCCAGGCTGCATTTGGAAAGTTGCTTCTTGCCCATGCGGTGCTCCTGAGCCCCGATGACTAGCCAGCCCTCGTGCTTGTAGAAT
Source organism: Paulinella micropora (assembly GCA_019918135.1). Taxonomy (NCBI): domain Eukaryota; phylum Cercozoa; class Imbricatea; order Euglyphida; family Paulinellidae; genus Paulinella; species Paulinella micropora. The sequence goes on along the minus strand of WBZZ01003807.1, from coordinate 31,173 downwards.
GATGCCCATTCCGCCGTGCCTACGTTGTCGTATCCCGTTTTACCCTGCCAGTTGTGACTCGCGACGAGTAGCTTGAAGCCGGTATCGAACTGCTTGGAGCGGTGCTTCTTGGCTCGTTTCCGGACCCGACGGCCGCGCTTGGCTTCCGCCCTCGTGCTGCCCCCCTCTGCAGGTGCTTGCGCAGGTTGGTCCCCCACTGCACTGGCCGCCGAATGCAGGGGCACCACATGCACATCAGCACACTCAGACACACACTTAGGTGCATCGGCAGCCAATTCCGAAGACACCACCTGCACATCATCGACACATTCTTCATGCAGAGGCAAGACGCGATATCCCGTCGCAGCTTCCTCCTTCCGGACCGCCGCTTCCCCACGCAGATGGATGCGAATAAGCCTTCGGACACGTTCCCTGTCCCTGAACCTGCGCCCAAGGGCCACATTGACCCCTCTGCCGAAGAATTTGAGATGTTTGAGTTGCTGCAACGCCGTCTGCCTGCTGTCATCGTCCTCGTAGACCAGCTCCAGGTGACGAGACATTCGCTGGCCTTGCCACTCCATTACCGGGACCACCAGACCAAGACCGCTCATTTTGGAGGCGATCTCCTGTAGATTGGCGCGTTCTGAGAGCCCCCAGACAATCAGATTACGCCCGTCCTTGTCGTACCGATCTACCCGCCGGTACCGTCGAGGCGGCGGTGCCATCTGCCATATAGCGCCGCTCGCCTTATGTTGAAGCGCCGACCCGTGTGCCAGGTTTGGGGAGGAAGGATGAGGCGCAGCTAAGATAGCCTCTCCACGTGGTTCAGGAATTCCGTCATATACGCGAGCCCTCATCCTCCCATCCTGGGACATCGGGCCAGAGCCCGTCGAAGAGGCATTCCCACGGGGATTGTCCAGGTCTTCGGCGATTCTACCTTGTCCCATAAGGGCCACAGTGGTAGCTCCGTGCTTCGCGTATTTGTAATCCATTGAGAGTAGTAGACGGCCAATGTCGCTGGCCATCACCGCCGCGCCTCTTTACGCCGAGGAAAGCGCCCGCCCATGCAAATAGCATCGGCGGTATCTGCAACACACACTACACGCATTTCCGCCGGTGTCACTGGTCGCTGCCGCGTCGCTTCGTGCCCTTCGGCGCCCGCCAGCACCCCCAGCGTCGCCAGAACCTGCCTCACGCACTACACACACTCTCCATCGCATCGCCAACGCCTCTACTCTCATGCCTTATGGACTTTCAGCTGCTCCTAACAATACACATCATGAGGTACGGGTGTCCCCGAGTGGAGCCAGATCGGACGGCGTGCCGCTGAAACTCCTTCCCCCACGTGGGTATAGAAGGCGCGAACCTAGCGGTACCTATAGGGTCTTACAGACAAGTATAGTAATCCCAGCCGAAGCTGCTCAGTTAGAAATGCAACGGTGGAGGTTGTGAATGCATGGGGCAAGGCACGGCAACGCAGCAAGGCACTGGCAAGGCATTGGGACCGACTGAAGCCCCTCTCCAACGTGCGCGTCATCATGTATTCCAGTTAGGCAACCCCGAAGAAGCGAAGATAGGGAGGAGACAAAACCCAGATAGGATGAAGATAGGATTAACATGAAGCCGAAATGGAGCCGAGTTGGAACAGGTCAACTCGGCCCCATCTCGGCTCAATGTGAATCCTATCTTCAACCCATCTCGGTACTGTTTCCTCCGAATGCTCACCTCAACAAGATCACCAAACTGGAACTGGAAGCCCCCAGGCATTTACTCGGCAGGAAATTCGGCGAAAATGGGCTAACCAGGAAACCAGACCCAAACCAACAGCCAAGAAAAACGAGCCAACCAACAATCCAACAGACAACCCCACAACCTGCCTGGCCGAACCCCTACCGAGTAAATGCCCAGTTGAGAGTTGCGCATATCCCGGTGACCGCCCTCCCCAAGCGGTCACCTTCGTGGGGAGAGGCCCAACCACCTCCTCTTCCCATGGAGTGCCATCTTGTGCACCCCTCCATAATAATAATAATAATAATAATAATAATAATAATAATAATAATAATAATAATAATAATAATAATCATAATAATAATAATAATAATAATAATAATAATAATAATAATAATAATAATATATATTTTGCCCAAATGTAGCTACAAAACGATAACCAGAATCGTGATCGTGAAAGGGTGGGTCCCGCTGTAGATATGCACTACAGGGAGATGGGTCGGGAATTGCTCCAAACCCTAGGCTTGCCGGAGGGTAGCACTTGGTGCTCAGTCGCGGAGCAAAAAAATCCGTATCCCACAACAAGTTGGTCGGGTTCTTGTTGACAGACTCATGCAGGGCCGTGCAGACAGTCAGGAAGCCCGGGGTAGAAATACGTGGACCTCAACCGATGCTTTGCGTGCCATGGACACTATCAATCCTATCACTGCACCCCCTCCTGATTGGAGGGTCCCCTTTCGCCAGCTGTCTAGTAATAGCGAGAATAGTGCGTCTAGTTCGTCAAGCCGCGGCTCCACTGCCGGGCGGAGGACGATGAGACTTGCTCACAACCCGGGAGTGGAGCCGATGCTTGATGATATTTATGGAGAACCTGAGTCACGCGTCACTGCAAAAATGTCTGCCTCGTCTTCATCGTCACCGTCGCCAGCATTTATGTCTGCCTCATCTTCATCGTCACCGTCGCCAGCATATATGTCTGCCTCGTCTTCATCGTCACCGTCGCCAGCATTTATGTCTGCCTCGTCTTCATCGTCACCGTCGCCAGCATATATGTCTGCCTCGTCTTCATCGTCACCGTCGCCAGCATATATGTCTGCCTCGTCTTCATCGTCACCGTCGCATGCATATATGTCTGCCTCGTCGTCGTCATCGTCTTACGGTGTGAAAAGGGAAAGTTCTTCGTCCTCGTCTCCACCCCCTTTGTCGCCTGCCCGGTCATCCCAGTCTGTCTTGTCGTCGCGGCCCCTGTCGCGCTCTGCCTCGAGCTTGCCGTCTGCTTCATCGGTCTCTTCATTGGCGCGCTTTGCGTCGTCCTTGTCACCTGTGTCTTCTGCTTCGTCAATCGCGTCATTGTCACCACGCTCTAGCTCGTCGCCCTCGTCTGCTGTCGTTGTCAAATGCGAGGAGGGCGTAGCATCGTCTGCGTCGTCCTCTTCTTTGCCAATAGACATATCTGCGTCGTCCTCTTCTTTGGCAATAGACATAGATTGTCGCATTTGTCATAGCCCAATAGACGACATAAGATTTGAGGAGGTTAGTGACGTAGGTAAGCGTCAGGCTCTGTTAACATGTTGCAATGTTTCATATCATCGCAACTGCATAGAGAGGTGGTGGAATACCAACAACGAGAACGCTGAATGGAATGTTTGCCCCCTTTGTAAGAAACAGGAGGATTCTTACCTAACCTCGTACAAGTACGGGCACGAAAGAATTCACTGGGTACCCCGTGAGTACGTGACGGTAGATTCCGGCACCGACGACGACGATTGGTGGGAAGATGAGCGAGTTGGTGAGCAAGTTGGTGCAGGTTTCGAGGATTCCGGCTCCGATGACCCATGGGAACGGGTTAATGCAACTGCCTTGGCAGCTGCTGTCAAGGCAGAGCCAGCGTTGAAGTCTGCGTCTGGCACTGCCAGGGTCCTAAGAAATCGGAATCCCCCGCCCCCAGCCCCGCGGCAGTAAGGAAGGATCAGGATGAGGAGTACGAGCGGGCGACAGTAAAAGACATTGCGTCCGGTCTGGCTCAACCCATGGAGACAAAGGAGGATCAGCAGGTGGTGTGGGCAGTGGCAGCGTCTTTGCAAGAAGCTAAGACAAAGAGTAGACAAAAAAAGGAGGAAACCCAACAGGAAACCCGCGCGGCCAAAGCCGCAAAATTTGCGGAAGCGTTTGAGCGGGTGATGAACCGCTCCCGAAACGTCATCAAGCGCGCCGACGCGTTGGTGCTCAAGGCGGACGAGTTCGGTAGGCGACTCAAGCGTTTCAAGGAAGAAAAGGTCTTCTTCTTCTTGTTCTTTTCTTTCCTGCTCTTTCTCTATTTCTCTTTCTTTTTTTTTTTTTTTTTTTTTTTTTTTTTTTTTTTTTTTGTGCACAGGTTGACCCCCCGAGCTACCGGTGGCTGGCCAGGTGTCGCTCCCCGCGTCGGCAACAGTACACTCCCCCTTTCCTCTTGCTCTTTCTTTTTATTTATTTATTTATTTATTTATTTATTTATTTATTTATTTATTTATTTATTTATTTATTTATTTATTTATTTATTTATTTATTTATTTATTTATTTATTTATTTATTTATTTATTTATTTTTTGCCACAGCTTGATATCCCCCCGTGTCGGCGGTGGCTGGCCAGGTGTCCCTCCCCGCGTCGGCAACAGTGCACTCCCCCCTTTCCTCTTGCTCTTTCTTTTTTGTCTTTTAGTTATTTATTTATTTATTTATTCATTTATTTTGTTGCCACAGCTTGATATCCCCCCCGTGTCGGCGGTGGCTGGCCAGGTGTCGCTCCCCGCGTCGGCAACAGTGCACTATCCTCTTTCCTCTTGCTCTTTCTTATATATATATATATATATATATATATTTATATGTATGTATATATATATTGTTTTTTTTTTCTTTTTGCGCCGCAGCTTGATTCCCCCCCCCCCCCCCCCTGTGCCGGCGGTGGTTGACCAGGTGTCGCTCTCCGCGTCGGCAACAGTACAAGTACACTACCCCTTCCCTCCGTCTCATACTTGTACTTGTGTGTATGTGTATAGGAATCGATCGCAACGAGGTCTAGTACTTCAATCGAGGCGGATTCTCCGGAAAAGCCCTCCCTTCCGATTTTGAGAGTTGGCCGCCGGTAGTAGGAACTTGGGTAGCCTGTGTAGATGCGGAAGGAAAGATAAATGTAGATAAATGGTTAGAGAAAATCCCAAGGGCGTGGAGTTTAGGTAGGGTGAAGAGTTTTTGGGTTGAGGACGGCTATCCCATGGTGAAGTTGATTTTGTATGGAACCGCAGATGCAAATACACTGACGGGCACTTATGGACCAGCTAGGCGTTTAGGTAGGGAAGGCACCCGCAGCAAGAAGTGGAAGTTTGATAGGGGGGAGCAGTAATACTATGAGTCACAGGGCAGCGGATAACACATATTTGTGGAGTGAATGCAAAACGTTTGACTTCAAACTCACATCTACTGGCAAAATTCCCAGGTCTGCTCAGGCAGAAATCGCAAAAGTTCTTGAAGAATTTGAAATTCCCGTCATGCAGCAAGTGAAACTTGCTTGAGTGTGTGTGTGTGAGAGAGAGACTTGGAGAGAGGGGGGGGGGGGATGGATAGTGTGTGTGTTTGGTAAGCTGTGGAAAAGGGATAGGTAGTGGGGAAAGTGCGGGAGAGAAGTGAGACAGGGAGGGATGAAGAGAGAAAGGCAGGTAGATCAAGAGAGTGTGTTTGGTATATGATTAGCAAGCTGTGACACCATTTTTTCACGGAGTGAATTTTTAATCTTGGAGGCACGTACATACGTGGATGTGTGCCACAGGGAAGGGCGAGAATGGGGCCTTTCTCATTTTTTTTTCTAATGTAAACAAATTTGCTATTTTAATCTTACCGGAGTCAGAAAGTTTTGTTTGTATAGATATATAGCGTATATATATCAATATATATACATTTTGGTCTGATGTGACTTAGCAATTTATATATTAATAACGTATACTTCAGAATTCAAGTTTACATAAAGTTTTATCTACTCCTTCGTTGCTACCGCAACTCCCGTTTGTTGATAACCATCGAAAACAAATTAATTTTTTGCCAAATAAAAAAAAACGATGGTTTAGAATAAGTGAGAGTGCGATAGCACGAAACGCAATTCTAAACTATCTATACAATGGTAGTAAAGAAAACAAAGAAACCTAAAGTAAGACCCCCGCGGGTTTATAGGAATAAGAGCGGGAGACCTTATATCATCCAGAAGGGTAAAAAATATTATCTTAATTTTGGTAAGAAAACAAATGATATGAGCACACTTCAAATTGTTAAGTTGTTTTTGAAATATATTGGTAAGCCGAGGCCACAAAGGCAGGGCCGCAAACCAAGGGAAAAAATAATCAAATCTGATTTCAATCGTCTTGAACAAGAGAACAGAAACCAGATACAAAGCAACTTACAAAAGAAATATGAGTTAATACATGACGAGGAAACAAAGGAAAAGAAGAAAAGGGATGAGATAGAAGAAGAAAAGAAAAGGCTAGAACGAAAAGACATAGCCGATGCCGAGGAGCAAAAAGAAATAAAGGACAGAGAACACAAAAGAGAACTAGCAGATAGTAATGAACGACAAGAACAAAAAGCCAGAGAACTAAGAAGGGAGCAAAAATTTCATAGAAGATGTAAAGTTTGAACACGATAGGAAACAAAAATTATTAGTATTACCACAGCCACAATATCAACCACAACATATACAAGCGGTGAGTAACCAGCCACCTACACCAGTCTCACCACTTCCAAAACCCCCTCCTGCAGACGAACTAGATGAAAACATAAAACTTTTAAAATCTGCCGAAGAGATTAAAAAAAATGACTAATAGTATGATACAGAAAACAGCAGATGGTATTAAATTATTGCAACAGAAAAATGTAAAACTGAGTGATATGAGGAAAGCACTAGCACAAGCAGAAAAAAAGGGGGAAGCAACAGAAAATGATGTTAAAAATTTACAATTTAAGCAAAAAATGAAAGATGCCTTATCAAAAAAGTATTTACCAGAAATAAAAATCGTTGATTTATCGCGAGCCTTAAAAAGGAAACTTGAAATGACGGACATACAAAATTGAAACATAGAGAAAATAGCGAATGGATTATGGCGATGGTAAAAAGGTTTAATATTAATGTAGGAAATGATGAGAAACAAATAAAAAAGAAAATAGCAGATTATGCTAAGTATGATGAGTATATTGGGAACCAAGGAGGGGCAGGTAGGAAATTACACCATACATTGGACGAAATGATTAATAAATTATTTTCAATAGCGAAAAAAAAAAATACTTAGCCCGCAAAGATTGGAAACACACAATGAACAAACATGATTTTGTAAATACTCTAACAAACAAAATGACTTCCGATCCAAATTTAGATAAACAAGTTTCAACAGATTTAAACATTGATGAAGGAATGCCTGCAATTATCATACCCCCTACGATTACCACACCATTAGAGCCACAGCCACAGCCACCAGAGCCACAGTCGCAGCAACCAGAGCCACAGCAACCAGAGCCAGAGCCACAGCAACCAGAGCCAGAGCAACTAGAGACACAGCAAGAGACAGAGCAACAGCAAGAGCAACCACAGCAAGAGGGAGAGGTCGCGGTTTAATGACTAATGAAATAGACGACATAATTAAAAAATATGGATGGTATCTTGGAACAATAGCCAGTGATGAAATTTACAAGTTGAAGCCAGGAAGCAGAAAGCGATATGGATTTATTATGAATACCGACCCTAGCAATGAAAAAGGACAGCACTGGATAAGTATCTGGTTGGATTTAGAAAAAGATAGGTCTATTGAAGTGTATGACCCTTTAGCACTTTACGAGCCAACGGAAGACTTTCAACAACAAATGAAACAACTAGTAAATAAAAGTAATCCAGATATTTATTTGTTAATAAAGGTTAATCAAGTAAAACAACAATCTGATACAAGCGACACATGCGGATGGCATAGTATGAGGTTTTTAACGGAGCGGGCGAAAGGCAACCGATTTAAGTTTGCTAGTGGTTTCACAGACCTGAAAGAAGACGAAACAGAAAAATTAAAAGCATAAAATGGCTACGGCTTTGACACTTTTATATGAATTATGTATTAAATAAAGGAATATAAAAGAATATGCCAGACTACAAGCAAGGAAAGATTTATGCTATCAGGTCTCATCATACAGATAAAATTTATATTGGTTCAACAACTCAATCATTGGCTCAGAGAATTGCTAAGCATAGAAATGATTACAAAAACAAAAAAAATAAAATGGGTATCATCATACGAGATATTAAAATATTGTGATGCTTATATTGAGTTATTGGAAAAATATCCATGCAACGATAGGGAAAGTTTATTGAAAAAGGAAGGAGAACATATAAGAAACAATGAAGAGTGTGTAAATAAGCAAATAGCAGGGCGCACCAATGAAGAATACAGACAAGCACATATCGTTGAAATAAAAGAATATCTAAAAATGAAATATGCTAGAGACAGAGAAGAAATACTTAAAACACATTATTGTCCTTGTGGCGGAACATATATAATGCAAGGGAGAGAAAGACATTACAGGAGAAACATATAAATTACATTAATAGTTTATATTTTGATATATCAGATATCCAAAAATTATTCACATAATGCACAATGGAGTATAAGGGAGGAAGAAGTTCGGGTATCTATTACATAAAAAGTAAAAATTGAATAACGGGCACAGACTCAGATTTTACACACGAAGTCAATATGAAGGGGCTAGACAATCCCACACATTGTAAAATTCTTCATATCTATGTACCGAAGTCGTATTATTCGGTGGCTTCACCACATAATACTTTTACATTATCCGAAGACGGGTATGAGGCTTTAATTACGATACCTGAGGGAAACTACACAATGAACAATATAAAAAATAAGTTGTCGGAGGTGCTAACCGCAGACAGCCCAAATAATTATACTTATGTTGTATCCAGTAATAATACCAACATAGACCCAGAGGATGGTAAATTAACATTCAGTGTTTCGAATAACGGAGGTATTCAACCGCGGTTTATATTTGATGGTGATACCCGCATTGACGAGGTAATGGGTTTTGATAGAAATTCAACATATTTCTTTGCTAATGATTTTATTAAATCGCCAAATGTAATTACTTTAACTGGCGAAAAGACTTCATACCTTCAATTGGACTTAGTTGGTGAAGGAGATAATCATGTGCTACAAGAAATATACACGGCCAACGAAATTTCATTTGGATCCATTATATACGACGGAAGTGGGTCTGAGTATGGTAAGAAATTATCAACCAGTTCAAATAATGTATATAGGTTTTATCTTACAGACGAAAATGACCAAGCGATTAATCTTAATGGGTTAGGTATTGTTATGACATTATTAATTTACAGAGAGACAAATTATTTTAATTTATTTACATCATTTTTCAATTTGTTAAAGTCCAGATAATTATTTTAGAATTATTTATTTTTTTCTATTAATATATTCTGGTGAATTAGTTAATTTTCACAACTGCCTAAAAACAAAAATGCCAACTCAACACGGCGGAGAATTAGACTTCAGTAAGACTGACTACATCAGTGCTTCTTATCGTTTGAATAAGCTCGCCCCTCGTGAGGGTTCTGGAACATTTGAAGTCACCACTGCTGGCGGACAAGAACGAAGCTTTGACCTTATTAGCCGACCTTTTAATCTCGCTCGGTCTTATTTGAGTTTTACTTATATTATGAGAGCGGCTGGTGCCGATGTTTATTCTAGAATTTTTATGGACTGCCTTTCACAAATTAGCCAGATACAACTTCAGACCCGTAGCGGTGTTTATCTGTGCGACCTTAACCATCTCAGAATGGTAACTAAGATGCTGTGGAAACCAGAAATGAGTTTGAAGGATTTCCTAGACCTTCCTAACCACGGTGATGCTAGTGGCTATGGCTGTATGCTCCAAAAGTGTAATGCTAACGGCTTGATTAACATCAGTGCTGTTGAAGCAACTAGAACAGCCTTTCGTGCGGCTACAGATGCTGGTAACAATGTTGCCGCCTCTACTCAGGGTCTATTGCGTGAGCCCGTGATTTCTGCTCGTCGTCATGATGATGCTGCTCTAACGACTGGAGTTGGAGCACTATCCGCCGTAAATGTTAATTACAACGAGGCTAAGTATTTTGTGGGAAGTGGAGCGAATGCCGCTTTGGCCATTAATGTTAAAATTCCTTTGGGTATGATTATTAACACTATTTTTGCACTTGATAAGACTATTATGTTTCCAGAAATTTTGACTATGCGGATTGTGTGGGGTGCTACTGACAGAACCGGTTATACGGTGACGAATGGTGCGGCTACTTGTATTAGCACTGCTTGTCTTGCTGCACTAAATGCTACCATGCCTATGGCGGTATCTGCTGATGTCACCAATCTTGCCTTGTTTCTTGCGGTTGAAACGAAGCCCGATGTTATTCAATCAATTCAACAGAAGATTGCTAGCCCCGAAGGTATGAGTTTCAATATTGATTATCCCTATGTTTACAAGAATACCACACAAGCAAGCACAAGCTAAAATATTATTATGCGATTTGACAGAGGCCACGGTCGCCGTTTGAAGAAGATTTATCACTCTGTTTTTAACACTGAAGAAAGGAAGAACACAGCTTATGACAACGATAATCGTGCCGCTGCTAAGGTTGTCAATTTTTACACTACTCTGGATGGTTCCCGCCAGCAAGAATTCAACATTGACACTGCGAGCGAAGAAGACTATATGTATTTGAAGCCAAAGATTGAGGGTTCTGCCTTGTTGAATAACGATGTGTATAAATACAACTGGTTCTGGGTGGATACTTGGGATAATACTCGCCCGCTATGGAGCAAGGATCAAAATGAAATCAGTGGTTTAAGCCTTGATACTGAGCGACGATGGGAGTTTATTGCGACCACCGCGAATGCCGCCTACAAGCATTACACCGTGGCCATTACTCAGCGGGAGGTTCAGGTTAAGGCGAATATGATTACAATTAGTTAAGGGGTAATTATTAATTTTGATAGTTAATTTATTTTTTTGATAATATAGACCTACAATGTCCCACCGGAGAAACTTAATCGCACAAAATCCAGACGGAGAATTTATAAATGTCAGTGTTGGATATGATGGTAATATTGAAACAAATAATTCAAAAACCGCTTTTGGCGAAGCAGTAGTAGGTCAATTAACACCAGTTTTACAAGAAATCTTTCCATATACAATTAATACTAGGATATGGACAAAAACAGAAACAAAATCGTCTGTGTCATTTTTGAATAATATGGCTGAATTGAAAACAACTGCTGATGCTACGGCAGATGCTAGACTGGTAAGTAAAAGGAGAATAAAATATAGAACTGGAATGGGTGTCCTAGCCCGCTTTACTGCTCTATGGACCACGGATGATAGAAAAGATTACTAGTCATATATTGGAATAGGAAATGATCTCGTTGATGGATTTTATTTTTACAAAAATCAAGCAGGAATGAATATCGCACATTGTAAAGGAGGTGCCGCAGTTTATATCGACCAAGAAGACTGGGACGACCCTTGCGATGGAAATTATGCTATGCCAAACTTAGACTGGAGCAGAGGAAATGTATTTCAAATTCAATTTCAGTATCTTGGGTTTGGTGCTATTAAGTTTTATATTGAAAATCCCATAACAGGATTATTTCAATTAGTTCATATGATTGAGTATGCGAATGCTAATAATGGTGTAAGCCTGCGAAATACGACATTACCTTTTACTGCAGTAATGAGAAATGATGCAGCGACTGGAATACAAACTCTTAAAACAGCGAGTGCCAGTTTATTCATTGAGGGAACGAATACTATTAATACCAGCATAACAAACGAAGTGGAAGGAAGTGAAGCATCAAACACCACTGAAAGTCCTATTATTAGTATAAGAAACAAAGCGGTATTTGATGCGGGTGGTGCTAATTTAACAAATTATTCAAATGTTTATCCAACTTTGATAAGTATTACAAATGAAGATAGTAAGTCAAATGTTGTCAGAATGGTATTAAATGGAACACTAACTGGAGCAGGTTTTGTAGATGTTGATTCTAAGTATTCAATTGTAGATACTGACACAAAGGCGAGTGCTATCGCAAAAGGAACAACAATTTTTAAACTATATGTAAATAGTGCTTCAACTCAACAAATCAATCTTAGAAGTTATGATATATACCTATCGCCGAGTGATGTATTGACTTTTACACAGAAGTCTGTCTCTGCTGGTGGAGGAGGAAATGTCAATATTATCGCTAACTTCGTAGAAGACCATTGATGTGGATGGATGGACGGAGTATTTTTATATTAAATATGAACTCCAACCATTATATAAAATGAACTACAACAAATATCAGAATGGAAAAATCTACAACTTATCTGTAATAAAACAGGTGAGGTGTATATCGGAAGCACGATTAAAACATTAGAGCAGAGAGTTAAATCTCACACATACAATTTTAATCAGTATAAACGAGGTGAGACAAATTACACTTATTCGTTTTCAATTATAGAAAAGAACGACTATAGGATTGAATTGATTGAGGCTTTCCCTTGTGATAGCCACCTTGAATTAGAACAGAGAGAAGGATACTGGATAAGACATACAAAGTGTATAAACGATAATTTCAAAACTGGTATCACAGTCCCATGTAATCAGAACAAAAAAGAATACAATAGACAGTACAAAGAAATTCATAAGGAGATGAGAGCCCATAATCTAAAAAAGTTGAATGCCCTTGTGGAAGACGAATTGTTCAGTCACACAGAAAAAGACATAAACATTCTACATATCATTTAAAGTGGGTTATAAGATGTCATAATGAACTAAATCATTTGTAGAAAGAAAAAATAATAAAAAAATAAAACGGAAAGCGATGTGATATTATTATTAGAGATATTTTTTTACCGCATCTTTATTATTAAAATAAGGTTGTTGAATTAAATATTCAAGGTATGGTTTATCAATCTTAGCAACATCTTCAATTCTCATTTTTTTATACTTACCATATTGAAGAAAAATGTCAGTTTCATTTTGCTGGTATTCTTTCTTTAATATACATCCTTCTTCTGTACATGTAGCATTCGCTATTTCTTCGCCAACATTAGCCTTGATTTCTGTGATACTAGTCTCTTTTAAATCAGTTGTCTTAAATGGTGTGCTCGGTTCCTCCATCATTTTTTGTAATATAGCCTCCAATGGAATAAGTACTTTCACATTGTCATCGCGGGGTTTGTATTGCTCATAGAAAGAAACAATGTCAGGCTTTGTCCATTTAATCGTGGGTTTCTTAATTTCGCTGTCAAGGTTCCATTTCTCAATTTCATTTAAGTAGTCTTGCTTGGTGTTCAGGTCAGTGATGATATTTTAGAATTGCGCTTCGTGCTACGCACGCTCGCTTATTCTAAAACATCGGAAAAAATTTTAAGAAAAAATAATTAAAAGAAAAACGATGTTTTATGAAACCGCGTAGCGGGTGAATAAAATATCATTATACATATTTTTTTACTTCACTTTTAATGTCTGTAAATTTATCAAACCACGGCTGTTTCATAACCCATTCAAGATATGGTTTGTCAATGGTAGCAACATCTTGAATTTTTTTTCCTTTGTATTTGCCAAACGGAAAAACATCGGTCGGCTTTCCTTCTCTACTTTTTTCAATTGCCTTAATTTCTTCATCAATCATCTGTTGGACATCTCTTACTGAAAAGAATTCCTTATTCTTCTCAATTGAAAGTCGTCCAAATTTTTCAGATAGTCTGGTGAGGGTGGTCATTGGTCTGTATAGATTGGTAAAAAAATTTTATGGAAAAAAATTAATTAATCAAACTCGAAATAGGGAAGACTTTTAATTTTTTCAAAAAAGATAACTAAGTTCAGCACAGCAGTAAAAACTAAGAAACAGGTTTTAATGTCTCTTCGTGTTGATGTGAAAAAAGATAGATAAGTTATCTTTTTTTAGAGTTTGAGAGAAATTCAAATATGGACTATTTAAGGCTTAATGATTGTTATATTTAATTTGGATAAAAATATGTCTATTTTTGTTGAAATTAATAGTAAGACGAATTTATATAAAAATAGCCTTATTTTATATAAAAGATAACTGTGCTATAGTGGTACCTATAGTAGTTGCTACTACTATAAAGCTTCCTTTTTCCCTATCTACCAGACTACTTCTACTTCTACTTCTAAAAAAATACATTATCCAAGTGACAGTGATCACAGTAAGTTATGGTAAGAATTCACAGGGAATGTGTTTGTGAAATACTGCATTTTTTTTTCTAGTTTTTTAGTTTACTCTAAATTATTTCATACCCGGCCCGGCCCCCCGGGCCCTCCGGATCCTCTCCACTTCAAGCGTAGTGAGCAAGAATGTGAAAAAAAACTATTTCACCAGTGCGACCGGCCGGTTCACTGAAATTTTGCAAGGAAATAACGGAAAATTTTTCTTCGGGTTGGGTCGTGAACTCAGAGTTCAACCCTTAAACAGGCTTGAACAGAGCTGAGATTTTGGCCATGAGTCTAGTCAGTCTGCCATTGCCAGTGATCACTAGTATGATAGTGCTGTGTGCAGATAGTGTAAAATTTTTAGATGTGGAGAGTGTGCTGTTCGGTTGCAGACATATCGTAATGTGGACACCCCCCCGAATTATCTGGTAAAAAACTTATTTATAGATTTCGTCTGGCCTGAGACGTCTGAAATGCCAATTTGATCCTGGTCTTTTGGCTGCTTTTTGGCTTTGCGTCACTGAGCTAATATAACGAGACATCATTCTCTTTTTGAGAACTGTGTTTAGTTATATTACTAACTTACTCTTCCATTGAGCTATCGTTGGGGATAGTACATTTGGAGTCCATAGCTAAAAGCTGATTTCTTTTCTGATCTTTCATACAGACATCAGATAAGCATAAATTTATTTTTCGCTGATCTGTCACACAGACATCAGACGAAAACAAAGACCCCTACTCATCCTCAAACAAAAAACTTACAAACAAAGAATCAATTTGTCACAAGCTGGCATAACCTTTAGCCCTTGTGCACATTTAGCTTCTGTATGCTCTTCTACAAGACACCAGACCACACCTACTCCACTCCCTCTTGCTGCTTACATAAAGCCAAGTAGGACAAGTGCGAAACAAACATCAGACAAACACACAGACAGATGAAAAAAACGAGCAAAGCACTCCCACTCTCTGTTCTGAATAATTTTCCTTCCATTTTCTATGCAGAAACCAGAGGAGATTACAAGTCTCTTACACAAGAGCAAGACAATATCGAAGCACTGTCCGACGACAGACTGACTTCTACAAAACAGCTCTTTTGACCAAACTATCGTTATCTCTGTGTAGGGCCTGACGCCCCATAACTATTTCAACAGAGAAAGGGAAGAAGGAGAAGAAGGTTGCATAGAGTGATAAGAATAGCAGATAGAAAAAAAAAAGGCATACGTGACTCTCATAACATAAGATGGAAGACTAGAATGAGCAGGCTGGTGTGACAACAACTGATTATGGTCCTAGTGAGGGAGGAGAGGAGCAGGAGACTCTGTACTCAGAAGAGAGGGGGGATAGAGATGGAGAGGAGAGAGAGGAGTATACGTATACAGCCGATGTAGAGTCGACAGGGGGGGTAATGCACAAGAAGCGAGTGCAGGTCAGACTGGATGCTCTCCACTGACAGAGGCAGAGAGAGAGATGGAGGATGTTGGCCAGAATATCCCAAATACATTGGAACAGTTGGCTACATATGATGATGAAGAGTCCTTCTTCCTAAACTACCCAACCTATTATAAAACACACATCTACATTCCTTGCTAGAAAAGGAATAGACCAGGACAAGGTCAAAGCAACCTCCTGATCGAAATTCCCTGCCTTGCGAAGCCTCTCCAACAAAGTGAAATTTGAGCACGAAAGAGTGCAATTGCAGGATATCAAGTATGGCGACACTCTTACACTGTACGACATATACGACATATCTGCAACACTCTACGCTGCTGTGCTCGTTGCGGAATTTCATGAACGCACAAACATACAGTGGAAAAATAAACGCACAACTGCAGCATGGCTGTCTGTCTGTCATGTCCCCACTGATATCAAGAATCTAGAAAGAAAGTTCGAAGGTAGAAACCAAAGTGGCATTGAGTTTGCCCTTGATGCTTTTGCATGTATGTATGTATGCATGTATGTATGTATGTATGTATGTGTGTGTATGTATGTATATATGCATGTATGTATGTATGTACATATGTATGTATGCATATGTATGTATGTGTGTATGTGTGTGTATGTGTGTATGTGTGTGTGTATGTGTGTGTGTGTGTATGTTTGTATGTACGTATGTACGTATGTTTGTATGTATGTATGTATGTATGTATGTATGTATGCATGTATGTATGTAGGTATGTAGATATGTAAGTAGGTATGTAAGTAGGTATGTATGTAGGTATGCATGCATGTATGTATGTATGTATGCATGTATGATGATGCAGCCAAACTTGCCAAAGTAGGAGTGGGCTGCACCAAGCCAAGTGCCAACCGGGCCTAAAGACACAGAAAGAAGTGGCACACACAGTGAAACTGCAAGAAGACAGTGACAGCAACAAACAGCAAAAATAATAGATTTCACCTTGGCTTCAAAGTGTATGTATGTATGTATATATATGTATGTTATGTATGTATGTACGTATATATGTATGAAGTATGCATGCATGACACTCAGAATACTTGCCACTCACTTGTATTCGTTATACATACTCACTGACTACTTGAAGTATGCATGGAATTATATTAATACCAGTTTGTTTAGCATATTTATAATGTTTTTCAAGCATAAAACCAGTGCGGAAGCTTAGCTTTCAGAGTCAGTGACCCTGTTTTACTACGTCACAGTGACACTGTGACACTCAGAATACTTGCCACTCACTTGTATTCGCTATACATACTCACGTAGTACTTGAAGTATGCATGAAATAATATTAATACGAGTTTTTTCAGCATATTTACATTAATTTTGAAGCATAAAACCAGTGCGTTAGCTTAGAAATCGCAGCCATGCACCCAGTCATGAAGTAGTCACTAGACTACTTACCACTTAATGTACTACTTGAAATTTTCAAGTTGAATTTGAATTCAAATTTGAAAATTCAATGTAATTCAAAAGAATATTATTACATCATAATATTTATTAAATAAAACATAAGTTTCTATGAAATTTCGAAGAAATACCAAACAACACCAACAAGAAACCAAAAAGTTACCAAAAATCAGCTAACAGTAAAAAAACGGTTGTAACGGCTAGCCATTCAAATTTTTTTACAATTTTTTTCATAACTTATCAAAACAAGTATGGTACTTTGATTTTACAAAGTATCAACATGTTCTGAAACTTTTTGCTCTTAGCTTCCTATGTAGCTTCCTGTATATCCTGTCCAAATTATTACAATTTTCGAAATGGGACTCATCCAAGTACTTCAATCGAGACGGATCCTGTTGCCAACACCCAAGACACAAAGTCCATGGCATAGAGTAAATTATGCAGAGTGTACTTATCGGGATTAGTGACAGACGCCTTTTTGAGTGTCCAGCCAAAAACATTGACTCTGATCCGTGCTACTCTCTGTGCCCCGGCTCCACGAACACCCGGCTCCAACTATTGGCATGGACCCCCCCCAAAAGGGGGGGGGGGGGGTGAAGCGAAAGAGAAAGAAAGAAAAGAGAAAATAATAATAACAATAACAATAGTGCTTCTCTGTCAATGGCTGATGCATTTCTGCACATGCGCCTCCATCGTCTCACCCGTGAGGGGAGTACGAAGAATTGACGATAAGCTCTAATGACACCCCCGCAAGGGCAGTTCCAACACTTCCAGACGGGCCGGTATGTTCAATGAAAATACTGGTCCAGACGGATCGTTAAATAATAATAATAATAATAATAATAATAATAATAATAATAATAATAATAATAATAATAATAATAATAGTGCTTCTCTGTCAATGGCTGATGCATTTCTGCACATGCGCCTCCATCGTCTCACCCGTGAGGGGAGTACGAAGAATTGACGATAAGCTCTAATGACACCCCCGCAAGGGCAGTTCCAACACTTCCAGACGGGCCGGTATGTTCAATGAAAATACTGGTCCAGATGGATCGGTATGTTCAATGAAAATACTGGTGGCACCGACGGGTATCGAACTGGCGACAGGGCCCAGATGGTAGAACTTGACCACTGGGCTATCACGGTGTCCAAATAATAATAATAATAATAATAATAATAATAATAATAATAATAATAATAATAATAATAATAATAATAATAATAATAATAATAATAATAATAAATAATAATAATAATAGTGCTTCTCTGTCAATGGCTGATGCATTTCTGCACATGCGCCTCCATCGTCTCACCCGTGAGGGGAGTACGAAGAATTGACGATAGGCTCTAATGACACCCCCGCAAGGGCAGTTCCAACACTTCCAGACGGACCGGTATGTTCAATGAAAATACTGGTGACCGACGGGAATCGAACTGGCGACAGGGCCCAATAATAATAATAATAATAATAATAATAATAAT
Source organism: Paulinella micropora (assembly GCA_019918135.1). Lineage (NCBI taxonomy): Eukaryota > Cercozoa > Imbricatea > Euglyphida > Paulinellidae > Paulinella > Paulinella micropora. The sequence continues at coordinate 12,829 of WBZZ01003807.1, read as the reverse complement.
AATAATAATAATAATAATAATAATAATAATAATAATAATAATAGTGCTTCTCTGTCAATGGCTGATGCATTTCTGCACATGCGCCTCCATCGTCTCACCCGTGAGGGGAGTACGAAGAATTGACGATAAGCTCTAATGACACCCCCGCAAGGGCAGTTCCAACACTTCCAGACGGGCCGGTATGTTCAATGAAAATACTGGTCCAGAAATAGACCGGTATGTTCAATGAAAATACTGGTGGCACCGACGGGAATCGAACTGGCGACAGGGCCCAGATGGTAGAACTTGACCCACTGGGCTATCACGGTGTAATAATAATAATAATAATAATAATAATAATAATAATAATAATAATAATAATAATAATAATATAATATAATATTATTATTATTATTAATATTATTATTAATATTATTATTATTATTATTATTATTGTTATTATTATTATTATTATTATCTAGTGTTACCCTCTCAAAATCCATCAACCTCTCCTAGTCTGGCGTGATAATGGATTTAGAGAGGATGACCAGTAGTGGCAGTTTATCAAAGCAAAAAAACAAATTACCCACGTCCAGCCTTGTTGGCGCAAGAAGTCAACGACTTGCACGTCCGTGAGCGCTGGTTCTGTTGCAAGCCATATGTAAACAAACAGTGCAAGACAATAATACCTGTACGCCACATGTAGAAAACTGCCCACTGCAATGCCAGTTCGTCTGGCCACTCCAGGGTGCTGTAACGGCACCCACCATGGCGATCTCGTCATAGAAAAAAATCCGTTAGAGTGCAAAAGGAGAGAGAAACACACACATACGCATAGATTGAGAGAGAGATACCTGGATGGAATGTGTGGTCACGCGCCTTCTGGTCCCAGTAGCGGGCCTTGGTTGTCGACACACCCTGCCACAAAGTGGCACGGCAAAGAGTAGTCAAAAAGGGGCAAACGCGGAAGCCCTACCATCAAACGTGCCGCAGCACGTACTCCCTGGACTGCATTGGCCAGGATGAGCTTGGACCTGGTGCTGTCAACCTCACTGGCCGACAGCCCAGGCTGCAAACTACTGATTTCGTTATCCAAAGACACAGGCTCCAACGCCATACCAACGACCTCCACCCACTCCAAAAAGGGCTAGATGTGATTTTTCACCACCTGCAAACCCGAGAAAAGGTAGCACGAGCTATCAGGCCAAAGGTTTTAAAAGAAAAGGAAGCACGAGCTATCAGGCCAAAAACTGTTCAGAAAAAGGTTGTGAACGGTGCCACCTGGGTCGTCGAAGTTTTTTGTTTTTTTTTTAAGGTTGGCAGTTGGAGCGGGGATGGTGGGAGGGAGTTCTCGTGTGAGATCAGGTTTTGAAGGGTGGCGGTCGTAGATCGTCAGCCACTTGAGAGCACCGACATGGGAGGGGCCGACCGTCCACCTGCTGAGTCTGGCTCGCTCATCGAGCGGGGCAGAGCCTGCGACAGCAAGAGGCACTGGAAACGGAAACAAGAAGACATAGGTTCGTGCTCCTTCTCTTTTTTGCCCAAGGACTCATCGCTGTGTGTGTTTGTGTTTGTGTGTGTGTGTGTGTGTGTGTCTGTCTGCGTCTGAGCCAGTCAGGGTCATGAACTTGGACGAGGTAAAGTACGACAGCAAGTACGACTCGCTTTTTGTCATGAGGGACGGCCCCTCAGGTCCACTCTCCCTTTCTTTTCCGTTATGTTTGCATGTTTGTCTTTGTGCTTTCTCTTATATCATGTTTTCCCTTTGTGTGCGAGGTGTCAAGACCGAAATTGCCCGACAGTACAACATATGGGTCGTGAGGTATGTATGCTATGTATGCTAAGTATGTTATGTATCTCTCTTTCTCTCTCTTTCTCTCTCTCTCTCTCTCTCTTCTCTCTCTCTCTCCCTCTCTTCTCTCTCTCTCTCCCTCTCTCTCTTTCTCTTCGACTCTCTCTCTCTTTCTCTCTCTCTCTCTCTCTCTCTTCGACTCTCTCTCTCTCTCTTTCTCTCTCTTTCTCTCTCTCTCTCTCTCTCTTCGACTCTCTCTCTCTCTCTTTCTCTTCGACTCTCTCTCTCTCCCTCTCTCCCTCTCTCTCTCTCTATCTCTCTCTATCTCTATCTCTATCTCTCTCTTTCTCTCTGTCTCTCCCTCTCTGCCCCTCTCTCTCTCTCTCTCTTTCTCTCTTTCTCTGTCCTTCTGTCTCTCTCTCTATCTCTCTCTCTCTTTATCGTATGTATGTTATGTATCTTAAGCTATGTATGTTATGTATATTATGTATGTATGTATGTTATGTGTGTTACGTTATGTATGTTATGTATGTTATAGGGAGCGGGAAATCGCCAAGAAGAAGTTGGAGTACCGCGACGCCAGCAAGGAGCCCAGCTCCCGTGGTGCCCCTGTCGGGGGGTTTCAAGTGGAGACCATGCCAGGTGAAATCATCACTTCTCCTAACTCAACTGTCCACAGAATAGTCTCCTTGCGGGACAAGTTCGAGCGCGAAAAGGTGGAGTGCCTTTTTGCCTGCAGGGCAGGGTATGAGGTACTTTCGCTTCGTTTTGGTTGCTTTTATTTTGCAAACCTTTGTTGAAGGTACTGTTTCGCAAAATAAAGGAGAGTGATGAAGCCGGCCGTGAGGTACGCCTTTTTCTCCTTTTCTTTTCTTTTTTTTTCTGTCTTTACCTTGTATTTTTTTCATGCTGTCCACTTATTTTTTGCTCAGACTGCTTCCTTTTTTTAAATTTATTCATTAGTATTGCTTGCTGATGGGTGTGGATGGTTTCCCAGCTTGTTATCCGGGGACCACTCTTACTTTTTTTTATTTTTTCTGTCTTTACCTTGTATTTTTTTCATGCTGCCGACTTTTTTTTTTGTTCGAAGTTTCTTTCTTTTTTGCTCAGACTGCTTCCTTTTTTAAAATTTATTCATTAGTATTGCTTGCTGATTGGTGTGGATGGTTTCCCCGCTTGTTATCCGGGGACCACTCTTACTTTTGTTTATTTAGTAGTAGTTGTGCTTGCCGTGGTGCCTGGCGGGATTGAGCACCCGTTGCCCACGGACACAACAGCTTACATTGCAAAGTTATTGTTGAACTCATACACAAATAAAAATAATAATAATAATAATAATATCGAATAATAATAATAATAGTGTATCTCCTGCCGATTGCTGAGCCAAATGGCCATGCGCATCCAGTCCTCCATTCCATAAGGAAAGTCTCCACACCAATCGGTGGAATAAAGGAAGTGACGGCATAGAACATTACTCTAGGAGCTTTATACCAATCAGCCCATGGAAAGGACCGATGGCCTATGTACTCCCTAATAATAATGATAATAATAATAATAATAATAATAGGCTTCCTCAGACTATAGCATCAGATCCAGATCCTGGACATGTGCCTCCATTGGGTCACCGGGGTCAGCCGATCCCAACGCATTGTCAGAACACCAAACAGACATAGCAGCAACAGCAACAGCACGGGCAGATGGGGGCTGTGAAGTGCATGAAGAGCTAGATGCGAGGGTGTTAGCTGAAGAGAAGAACTCGGAGACACTACGCTGCGCTCCCGAACCCCTCTCTCTAGCCAGGACGTCCACACTGCGCGGACGGCCGCGCCGCGCAACATCAACGTCACTTGGGGGAGAGGGTGGGACAGAAGCTGATGGAACCTCAGTGAGGTCAATCACCTCCTCGCCCCCATCCTCCACCCCAAGCTCCTCCCTTTTACCCTCCCTAGCAGACCAACACTCAGACACATATGATCCAAACAACACATCCAACTTTGGAGGGGGACGCAACGCTGTAACCCCTAACGACGCAGCAAGCCTAAAGTTACTGCGGAAGCGCGACTTCCCCTGAAAAAGCTTAGAAAACAATCGTGCTTGATCCACAGGCGACATATCATCCCAACCCTGCCGCACAGAGCCCTCCCGCTCCCGCCCAAGCAACACATCCTCCACCACAACCTCACCGCCTACGACCTCACCACCCTCCTCACTCCCTCCATCCCCCTCAGCACCCCCCACAGCCATGCCACCGAGCCTCTGCATACTCAGCAACAGCTGCTTACGTCTCCCCTCATGCATGGGGCAATCCCATAAGAAGTGCGCAAGGGACTCATTGACATCATCATGACAACAGAAGCAGCGAGGGGACATGCCACTGACCAACTTGCTGCGGTACAACCGAAGGCGGTTGTTGCAGCTGAGCAACCTTCTCCGAAGCAGATTATAATGCGCATCATCAAGGGCTACCCATCTTGGGAACTCCTTAGTTCCAAAGACTTGTCTTAGGATGACTCGCAGGCCATCAGTAAGATCGCTGCCTGCCTCTCGCTTGTCCCACATCAGTTGCTGCACCATCTTGACGTCCTGCTGAAGGGCTCACTTGTCCACAGTCGAACTCCAACCCTCGAGGTCCTTCTCTGAGCTATTTAGGAGCTCCTGAATCCCTTGTTGTAGATCCATTGAGTCCCTGATAGCGCCTTCGGCCTCCGCAGTCCAGTCGGATTTGACTTGAGATGCGATGACAGGAAATCGCTCCTCCGGTAGAACACGCAGCCGTCCATAGAACTTCAGTTGCGCCGCCCGCCGCAAACGCTTCGCACTCAAAGAGCGCGCCAGAAAGAGTGTAATCCACTTGCTTGTCTTAGGGCTGATGCCGAGAATCATCCTCATGGGGCGCAGCATTGCTGCCTCCAGCTTGGTGAGCTGCGATACGGGGGCACGCCAGACATCGAAGGCGTACTTCAGCTTGGCCCCCACAAGTTGATTCCAGCACATGAGACGATACCTAGCTTGTATCTCACCTGCACACCACAAAGAGTACCAACCTGCGGTGGCGACTTCAGTGACACGCGTAGCCCGCAGGGCCTGCTCCTTCCACTTCAGGTCGTCGGTGATAACCACTCCCAGGTACTTGTACTGACTGGTGACACAAAGCTTCTGGCCGCGAAACCACACCACGGGCTCACCTCGCTCCCTGATACTTGGTCGTTTCGCCTTGCTCGACGTGTAAATGGGCATGATTTCCGTCTTGCCGGGCTTCAAGTTGACTTCCAGCCGGTAATCTTCCGCGAACTTGGCCACAACATTGACCATCTTCTGGAGCTCGGTGCGACTGTGAGCGATGAGGGCCACGTCGTCCGCGTATAGAAGTGCCTTGATGTCGTTCAGCCGCTTCACATCCGTGATCTTGAGGGCACTCGCCAGCCGATCACACAGCTCATCCATAAAGACGTTGAAGAGTGTGGGAGAGAGGGGACCCCTGTTGGACGCCTACACCCTCCAGTACTTCGGGGGTGAGTGCTCCATCAACTAGCACTTGCGACGAAGTCTGCTCGTAGCACCTGCGTAGCGTGCGCCAGAACTTGCCCCTTACACCCAGCTTCCAGAGCCTCTCAAATAGACCATCCCTCCAAACAGACGGGAAAGCCTTGCGTAGATCGACGAACAGGACATGCGACTCCCGCTTCTGCTGCTGACGCCCCTTCAACCTCTGCCAAAGGGTAAAGACCTGATCCTAGTGCGACGCCCCGGGCGGAAGCCTCCCTGCTCTGGACGTAGCTTATCCGGGCCATCCACGAAGAGCGTTAGACGAGTAGCTAATAAGGACAGATACAGCTTACCAAGGCAACTAATAATCGAGATATCCCTCCAGTTGTCAGGATCCGTAGGATCCCCACCCTTGGGGATATTGACGATGATTCCCTTGCCCCAAGCTTTTGGAGTCCTCTCGGCTTCTCGAATCCAGTTGAAGTACTGCGTTAAGTAGCCATTGATGTAGGCGCCGCCATACTTGAGCATCTCGTTCTTCACTTTGTCCTCGCCACAAGCTTTGTGGTTATTCAGGGCACGTTGCCTTGCAAGGACCTCCTCTTGCGTGAACGGCTTGTCCAGCTCTTCGCAAGTGTCTTCACCTACTTCGTGCTCCTTCATAGCCCGGGCCACCTCATCTCTGACGCGATCGTTCCAGTGGAACTGCCGCTTAGCTTCGGCTTCCTCCCACTCCAGCGAGCCTGCTTCTGCACAACAGTCGCACTTGCCGGATTTCCCGTGGCTTCACCGAATTTTTCCGAAATTCCTCCCACCGAGCGACCTTTTCCGGCAGCGTACACGCCAGTGAGCCATCCTCCCTTTGCACCGGCGCGGAGACCTTCGTTCTGCGTGCCCCGCCAAGCCGCTTCGCGAGTAGCCAAAAGCGCTTTGAGGATTGCTCGCGTTGACATTTGACCGCTTCTTCCTGCACTTGCTTGAAGGAGGCGGACTTCTTGGCCCGAGTTACCTTCCGAATTTGCTTGCGGAGCCGTAGCCAATTCAGACGGGCTTCCGCATTCGATTCATCCCTCCTGTATGCTGCGTAGGCCTCCCGGCGCTGCTGAATGAGCTCCTTTAGCTCCCCGTCGAACCAATTGTTGGTGAAACGGGGTCGTATACATCTGGAGCCAAGGACCCGGTGCGCCGCCATTCGGAAGGACTGCGCCACTCGCTCGGTGACGTCATCTACCACCCGTTGGCTGTCGGCACCACCCGATAGGTCAAGCTCAGGCAGCTGATGCACTCCAAGCTTCTGTAGGCAATGCTGGAATACGTCATCGAACTTGTCGCGTAGATAATCCAGCGCTTGCTTCGCAGCGTGATCATTACCCGAGACACCAGCACCAATAAGCTTATCAACACGAAAGGACCTGTAAGATTTTGCAGCCCGCTTTGGTCGGCGCTGGCCGCTCCACGTCAGTTCGGCCCATACTGCCTTGTGGTCCGTATCAAGATCATCTTCGCATACTCCGAACTTTGCTCCAGATGCCAAGCCAGGCGACGCGCAGATGTAATCGAGGAGGTGCTTGCCTGTGCCCATGCCGCGCTGCTCACGCCGGGACCACCAGTAGGACCCTTCCACTGGGCACGAGAAGCCGCTCAGATTTCGCAGGCCCGTAGCGACGAGGACAGCCGCGAGTCTCTTGCCGTTCTCCGAACGTACCGGTGCTCCCTTATCATCGACCTCCCCGTGCTGACCGACGATGCCCTCCTCTTTTCGGCTGCATGCCGGCCCGAGCTTCGCGTTGGCATCCGCCACCGTGACCACAAGACCTTTGGCTCCAAAAAAAGCTATAGCTGCCTGCCAGGCCGCATACGCCTCTGACGACTCTTCTTCCTGCGTTTCCTGGGGAAAGTAGCCGTTGCCCACATAGATATCCTGAGCGCCGGTAACACCCGAGGCGATACGCAGCCACACTTGCTGCCGGTGGTCGACGGGAGCTGACACCAGGTTGCAATACGGACCAAGGAAGTTAGCCACCGCGAATAGAACCCCACCCTTGCAGCGATTTTTCTCGCTGACCTCCGCAGGTTTTCCAAAAATCCGGAATCCATCCAGGCTGCATTTGGAAAGTTGCTTCTTGCCCATGCGGTGCTCCTGAGCCCCGATGACTAGCCAGCCCTCGTGCTTGTAGAATGATGCCCATTCCGCCGTGCCTACGTTGTCGTATCCCGTTTTACCCTGCCAGTTGTGACTCGCGACGAGTAGCTTGAAGCCGGTATCGAACTGCTTGGAGCGGTGCTTCTTGGCTCGTTTCCGGACCCGACGGCCGCGCTTGGCTTCCGCCCTCGTGCTGCCCCCCTCTGCAGGTGCTTGCGCAGGTTGGTCCCCCACTGCACTGGCCGCCGAATGCAGGGGCACCACATGCACATCAGCACACTCAGACACACACTTAGGTGCATCGGCAGCCAATTCCGAAGACACCACCTGCACATCATCGACACATTCTTCATGCAGAGGCAAGACGCGATATCCCGTCGCAGCTTCCTCCTTCCGGACCGCCGCTTCCCCACGCAGATGGATGCGAATAAGCCTTCGGACACGTTCCCTGTCCCTGAACCTGCGCCCAAGGGCCACATTGACCCCTCTGCCGAAGAATTTGAGATGTTTGAGTTGCTGCAACGCCGTCTGCCTGCTGTCATCGTCCTCGTAGACCAGCTCCAGGTGACGAGACATTCGCTGGCCTTGCCACTCCATTACCGGGACCACCAGACCAAGACCGCTCATTTTGGAGGCGATCTCCTGTAGATTGGCGCGTTCTGAGAGCCCCCAGACAATCAGATTACGCCCGTCCTTGTCGTACCGATCTACCCGCCGGTACCGTCGAGGCGGCGGTGCCATCTGCCATATAGCGCCGCTCGCCTTATGTTGAAGCGCCGACCCGTGTGCCAGGTTTGGGGAGGAAGGATGAGGCGCAGCTAAGATAGCCTCTCCACGTGGTTCAGGAATTCCGTCATATACGCGAGCCCTCATCCTCCCATCCTGGGACATCGGGCCAGAGCCCGTCGAAGAGGCATTCCCACGGGGATTGTCCAGGTCTTCGGCGATTCTACCTTGTCCCATAAGGGCCACAGTGGTAGCTCCGTGCTTCGCGTATTTGTAATCCATTGAGAGTAGTAGACGGCCAATGTCGCTGGCCATCACCGCCGCGCCTCTTTACGCCGAGGAAAGCGCCCGCCCATGCAAATAGCATCGGCGGTATCTGCAACACACACTACACGCATTTCCGCCGGTGTCACTGGTCGCTGCCGCGTCGCTTCGTGCCCTTCGGCGCCCGCCAGCACCCCCAGCGTCGCCAGAACCTGCCTCACGCACTACACACACTCTCCATCGCATCGCCAACGCCTCTACTCTCATGCCTTATGGACTTTCAGCTGCTCCTAACAATACACATCATGAGGTACGGGTGTCCCCGAGTGGAGCCAGATCGGACGGCGTGCCGCTGAAACTCCTTCCCCCACGTGGGTATAGAAGGCGCGAACCTAGCGGTACCTATAGGGTCTTACAGACAAGTATAGTAATCCCAGCCGAAGCTGCTCAGTTAGAAATGCAACGGTGGAGGTTGTGAATGCATGGGGCAAGGCACGGCAACGCAGCAAGGCACTGGCAAGGCATTGGGACCGACTGAAGCCCCTCTCCAACGTGCGCGTCATCATGTATTCCAGTTAGGCAACCCCGAAGAAGCGAAGATAGGGAGGAGACAAAACCCAGATAGGATGAAGATAGGATTAACATGAAGCCGAAATGGAGCCGAGTTGGAACAGGTCAACTCGGCCCCATCTCGGCTCAATGTGAATCCTATCTTCAACCCATCTCGGTACTGTTTCCTCCGAATGCTCACCTCAACAAGATCACCAAACTGGAACTGGAAGCCCCCAGGCATTTACTCGGCAGGAAATTCGGCGAAAATGGGCTAACCAGGAAACCAGACCCAAACCAACAGCCAAGAAAAACGAGCCAACCAACAATCCAACAGACAACCCCACAACCTGCCTGGCCGAACCCCTACCGAGTAAATGCCCAGTTGAGAGTTGCGCATATCCCGGTGACCGCCCTCCCCAAGCGGTCACCTTCGTGGGGAGAGGCCCAACCACCTCCTCTTCCCATGGAGTGCCATCTTGTGCACCCCTCCATAATAATAATAATAATAATAATAATAATAATAATAATAATAATAATAATAATAATAATAATAATCATAATAATAATAATAATAATAATAATAATAATAATAATAATAATAATAATATATATTTTGCCCAAATGTAGCTACAAAACGATAACCAGAATCGTGATCGTGAAAGGGTGGGTCCCGCTGTAGATATGCACTACAGGGAGATGGGTCGGGAATTGCTCCAAACCCTAGGCTTGCCGGAGGGTAGCACTTGGTGCTCAGTCGCGGAGCAAAAAAATCCGTATCCCACAACAAGTTGGTCGGGTTCTTGTTGACAGACTCATGCAGGGCCGTGCAGACAGTCAGGAAGCCCGGGGTAGAAATACGTGGACCTCAACCGATGCTTTGCGTGCCATGGACACTATCAATCCTATCACTGCACCCCCTCCTGATTGGAGGGTCCCCTTTCGCCAGCTGTCTAGTAATAGCGAGAATAGTGCGTCTAGTTCGTCAAGCCGCGGCTCCACTGCCGGGCGGAGGACGATGAGACTTGCTCACAACCCGGGAGTGGAGCCGATGCTTGATGATATTTATGGAGAACCTGAGTCACGCGTCACTGCAAAAATGTCTGCCTCGTCTTCATCGTCACCGTCGCCAGCATTTATGTCTGCCTCATCTTCATCGTCACCGTCGCCAGCATATATGTCTGCCTCGTCTTCATCGTCACCGTCGCCAGCATTTATGTCTGCCTCGTCTTCATCGTCACCGTCGCCAGCATATATGTCTGCCTCGTCTTCATCGTCACCGTCGCCAGCATATATGTCTGCCTCGTCTTCATCGTCACCGTCGCATGCATATATGTCTGCCTCGTCGTCGTCATCGTCTTACGGTGTGAAAAGGGAAAGTTCTTCGTCCTCGTCTCCACCCCCTTTGTCGCCTGCCCGGTCATCCCAGTCTGTCTTGTCGTCGCGGCCCCTGTCGCGCTCTGCCTCGAGCTTGCCGTCTGCTTCATCGGTCTCTTCATTGGCGCGCTTTGCGTCGTCCTTGTCACCTGTGTCTTCTGCTTCGTCAATCGCGTCATTGTCACCACGCTCTAGCTCGTCGCCCTCGTCTGCTGTCGTTGTCAAATGCGAGGAGGGCGTAGCATCGTCTGCGTCGTCCTCTTCTTTGCCAATAGACATATCTGCGTCGTCCTCTTCTTTGGCAATAGACATAGATTGTCGCATTTGTCATAGCCCAATAGACGACATAAGATTTGAGGAGGTTAGTGACGTAGGTAAGCGTCAGGCTCTGTTAACATGTTGCAATGTTTCATATCATCGCAACTGCATAGAGAGGTGGTGGAATACCAACAACGAGAACGCTGAATGGAATGTTTGCCCCCTTTGTAAGAAACAGGAGGATTCTTACCTAACCTCGTACAAGTACGGGCACGAAAGAATTCACTGGGTACCCCGTGAGTACGTGACGGTAGATTCCGGCACCGACGACGACGATTGGTGGGAAGATGAGCGAGTTGGTGAGCAAGTTGGTGCAGGTTTCGAGGATTCCGGCTCCGATGACCCATGGGAACGGGTTAATGCAACTGCCTTGGCAGCTGCTGTCAAGGCAGAGCCAGCGTTGAAGTCTGCGTCTGGCACTGCCAGGGTCCTAAGAAATCGGAATCCCCCGCCCCCAGCCCCGCGGCAGTAAGGAAGGATCAGGATGAGGAGTACGAGCGGGCGACAGTAAAAGACATTGCGTCCGGTCTGGCTCAACCCATGGAGACAAAGGAGGATCAGCAGGTGGTGTGGGCAGTGGCAGCGTCTTTGCAAGAAGCTAAGACAAAGAGTAGACAAAAAAAGGAGGAAACCCAACAGGAAACCCGCGCGGCCAAAGCCGCAAAATTTGCGGAAGCGTTTGAGCGGGTGATGAACCGCTCCCGAAACGTCATCAAGCGCGCCGACGCGTTGGTGCTCAAGGCGGACGAGTTCGGTAGGCGACTCAAGCGTTTCAAGGAAGAAAAGGTCTTCTTCTTCTTGTTCTTTTCTTTCCTGCTCTTTCTCTATTTCTCTTTCTTTTTTTTTTTTTTTTTTTTTTTTTTTTTTTTTTTTTTTGTGCACAGGTTGACCCCCCGAGCTACCGGTGGCTGGCCAGGTGTCGCTCCCCGCGTCGGCAACAGTACACTCCCCCTTTCCTCTTGCTCTTTCTTTTTATTTATTTATTTATTTATTTATTTATTTATTTATTTATTTATTTATTTATTTATTTATTTATTTATTTATTTATTTATTTATTTATTTATTTATTTATTTATTTATTTATTTATTTATTTATTTTTTGCCACAGCTTGATATCCCCCCGTGTCGGCGGTGGCTGGCCAGGTGTCCCTCCCCGCGTCGGCAACAGTGCACTCCCCCCTTTCCTCTTGCTCTTTCTTTTTTGTCTTTTAGTTATTTATTTATTTATTTATTCATTTATTTTGTTGCCACAGCTTGATATCCCCCCCGTGTCGGCGGTGGCTGGCCAGGTGTCGCTCCCCGCGTCGGCAACAGTGCACTATCCTCTTTCCTCTTGCTCTTTCTTATATATATATATATATATATATATATTTATATGTATGTATATATATATTGTTTTTTTTTTTCTTTTTGCGCCGCAGCTTGATTCCCCCCCCCCCCCCCCCTGTGCCGGCGGTGGTTGACCAGGTGTCGCTCTCCGCGTCGGCAACAGTACAAGTACACTACCCCTTCCCTCCGTCTCATACTTGTACTTGTGTGTATGTGTATAGGAATCGATCGCAACGAGGTCTAGTACTTCAATCGAGGCGGATTCTCCGGAAAAGCCCTCCCTTCCGATTTTGAGAGTTGGCCGCCGGTAGTAGGAACTTGGGTAGCCTGTGTAGATGCGGAAGGAAAGATAAATGTAGATAAATGGTTAGAGAAAATCCCAAGGGCGTGGAGTTTAGGTAGGGTGAAGAGTTTTTGGGTTGAGGACGGCTATCCCATGGTGAAGTTGATTTTGTATGGAACCGCAGATGCAAATACACTGACGGGCACTTATGGACCAGCTAGGCGTTTAGGTAGGGAAGGCACCCGCAGCAAGAAGTGGAAGTTTGATAGGGGGGAGCAGTAATACTATGAGTCACAGGGCAGCGGATAACACATATTTGTGGAGTGAATGCAAAACGTTTGACTTCAAACTCACATCTACTGGCAAAATTCCCAGGTCTGCTCAGGCAGAAATCGCAAAAGTTCTTGAAGAATTTGAAATTCCCGTCATGCAGCAAGTGAAACTTGCTTGAGTGTGTGTGTGTGAGAGAGAGACTTGGAGAGAGGGGGGGGGGGATGGATAGTGTGTGTGTTTGGTAAGCTGTGGAAAAGGGATAGGTAGTGGGGAAAGTGCGGGAGAGAAGTGAGACAGGGAGGGATGAAGA
>WBZZ01003806.1:15000-24994 GCA_019918135.1 Paulinella micropora | reverse complement strand
ATAATAATAGGCTTCCTCAGACTATAGCATCAGATCCAGATCCTGGACATGTGCCTCCATTGGGTCACCGGGGTCAGCCGATCCCAACGCATTGTCAGAACACCAAACAGACATAGCAGCAACAGCAACAGCAGGGGCAGATGGGGGCTGTGAAGTGCATGAAGAGCTAGATGCGAGGGTGTTAGCTGAAGAGAAGAACTCGGAGACACTACGCTGCGCTCCCGAACCCCTCTCTCTAGCCAGGACGTCCACACTGCGCGGACGGCCGCGCCGCGCAACATCAACGTCACTTGGGGGAGAGGGTGGGACAGAAGCTGATGGAACCTCAGTGAGGTCAATCACCTCCTCGCCCCCATCCTCCACCCCAAGCTCCTCCCTTTTACCCTCCCTAGCAGACCAACACTCAGACACATATGATCCAAACAACACATCCAACTTTGGAGGGGGACGCAACGCTGTAACCCCTAACAACGCAGCAAGCCTAAAGTTACTGCGGAGCGCGACTTCCCCTGAAAAAACTTACAAAACAATCGTGATTGATCCACAGGCGACATATCATCCCAACCTGCCGCACAGAGCCCTCCCGCTCCCGCCCAAGCAACACATCCTCCACCACAACCTCACCCCTACGACCTCACCACCCTCCCCACTCCCTCCATCCCCCTCAGCACCCCCCACAGCCATGCCACGAGCCTCTGCATACTCAGCAACAGCTGCTTACGTCTCGCCTCATGCATGGGGCAATCCCATAAAGAAGTGCGCAAGGGACTCATTGACATCATCATGACAACAGAAGCAGCGAGGGGACATGCCACTGACCAACTTGCTGCGGTACAACGAAGGCGGTTGTTGCAGCTGAGCAACCTTCTCCGAAGCAGATTATAATGCGCATCATCAAGGGCTACCCATCTTGGGAACTCCTTAGTTCCAAAGACTTGTCTTAGGATGACTCGCAGGCCATCAGTAAGATCGCTGCCTGCCTCTCGCTTGTCCCACATCAGTTGCTGCACCATCTTGACGTCCTGCTGAAGGGCCCACTTGTCCACAGTCGAACTCCAACCCTCGAGTCCTTCTCTGAGCTATTTAGGAGCTCCTGAAGCCCTTGTTGTAGATCCATTGAGTCCCTGATAGCGCCTTCGGCCTCCGCAGTCCAGTCGGATTTGACTTGAGATGCGATGACAGGAAATCGCTCTCCGGTAGAACACGCAGCCGTCCATAGAACTTCAGTTGCGCCGCCCGCCGCAAACGCTCCGCACTCAAAGAGCGCGCCAGAAAGAGTGTAATCCACTTGCTTGTCTTAGGGCTGATGCCGAGAATCATCCTCATGGGGCGCAGCATTGCTGCCTCCAGCTTGGTGAGCTGCGATACGGGGCACGCCAGACATCGAAGGCGTACTTCAGCTTGGCCCCCACAAGTTGATTCCAGCACATGAGACGATACCTAGCTTGTATCTCACCTGCACACCACAAAGAGTACCAACCTGCGGTGGCGACTTCAGTGACACGCGTAGCCCGCAGGGCCTGCTCCTTCCACTTCAGGTCGTCGGTGATAACCACTCCCAGGTACTTGTACTGACTGGTGACACAAAGCTTCTGGCCGCGAAACCACACCACGGGCTCACCTCGCTCCCTGATACTTGGTCGTTTCGCCTTGCTCGACGTGTAAATGGCATGATTTCCGTCTTGCCGGGCTTCAAGTTGACTTCCAGCCGGTAATCTTCGCGAACTTGGCCACAACATTGACCATCTTCTGGAGCTCGGTGCGACTGTGAGCGATGAGGGCCACGTCGTCCGCGTATAGAAGTGCCTTGATGTCGTTCAGCCGCTTCACATCCGTGATCTTGAGGGCACTCGCCAGCCGATCACACAGCTCATCCATAAAGACGTTGAAGAGTGTGGGAGAGAGAGGGACCCCTGTTGGACGCCTACACCCTCCAGTACTTCGGGGGTGAGTGCTCCATCAACTAGCACTTGCGACGAAGTCTGCTCGTAGCACCTGCGTAGCGTGCGCCAGAACTTGCCCCTTACACCCAGCTTCCAGAGCCTCTCAAATAGGCCATCTCTCCAAACAGACGGGAAAGCCTTGCGTAGATCGACGAACAGGACATACGACTCCCGCTTCTGCTGCTGACGCCCCTTCAACCTCTGCCAAAGGGTAAAGACCTGATCCGTAGTGCGACGCCCGGGCGGAAGCCTCCCTGCTCTGGACGTAGCTTATCCGGGCCATCCACGAAGAGCGTTAGACGAGTAGCTAATAAGGACAGATACAGCTTACCAAGGCAACTAATAATCGAGATATCCCTCCAGTTGTCAGGATCCGTAGGATCCCCACCCTTGGGATATTGACGATGATTCCCTTGCCCCAAGCTTTTGGAGTCCTCTCGGCTTCTCGAATCCAGTTGAAGTACTGCGTTAAGTAGCCATTGATGTAGGCGCCGCCATACTTGAGCATCTCGTTCTTCACTTTGTCCTCGCCACAAGCTTTGTGGTTATTCAGGGCACGTTGCCTTGCAAGGACCTCCTCTTGCGTGAACGGCTTGTCCAGCTCTTCGCAAGTGTCTTCACCTACTTCGTGCTCCTTCATAGCCCGGGCCACCTCATCTCTGAAGCGATCGTTCCAGTGGAACTGCCGCTTAGCTTCGGCTTCCTCCCACTCCAGCGAGCCTGCTTCTGCACAGCACTCCACCACAACAGCCGCACTTGCCGGATTTTCCCGTGGCTTCACCGAATTTTTCCGAAATTCCTCCCACCGAGCGACCTTTTCCGGCAGCGTACACGCCAGTGAGCCATCCTCCCTTTGCACCGGCGCGGAGACCTTCGTTCTGCGTGCCCGCCAAGCCGCTTCGCGAGTAGCCAAAAGCGCTTTGAGGATTGCTCGCGTTGACATTTGACCGCTTCTTCCTGCACTTGCTTGAAGGAGGCGGACTTCTTGGCCCGAGTTGCCTTCCGAATTTGCTTGCGGAGCCGTAGCCAATTCAGACGGGCTTCCGCATTCGATTCATCCCTCCTGTATGCTGCGTAGGCCTCCCGGCGCTGTTGAATGAGCTCCTTTAGCTCCCCGTCGAACCAATTGTTGGTGAAACGGGGTCGTATACATCTGGAGCCAAGGACCCGGTGCGCCGCCATTCGGAAGGACTGCGCCACTCGCTCGGTGACGTCATCTACCACCCGTTGGCTGTCGGCACCACCCGATAGGTCAAGCTCAGGCAGCTGATGCACTCCAAGCTTCTGTAGGCAATGCTGGAATACGTCATCGAACTTGTCGCGTAGATAATCCAGCGCTTGCTTCGCAGCGTGATCATTACCCGAGACACCAGCACCAATAAGCTTATCAACACGAAAGGACCTGTAAGGTTTCGCAGCCCGCTTTGGTCGGCGCTGGCCGCTCCACGTCAGTTCGGCCCATACTGCCTTGTGGTCCGTATCAAGATCATCTTCGCATACTCCGAACTTTGCTCCAGATGCCAAGCCAGGCGACGCGCAGATGTAATCGAGGAGGTGCTTGCCTGTGCCCATGCCGCGCTGCTCACGCCGGGACCACCAGTAGGACCCTTCCACTGGGCACGAGAAGCCGCTCAGATTTCGCAGGCCCGTAGCGACGAGGACAGCCGCGAGTCTCTTGCCGTTCTCCGAACGTACCGGTGCTCCCTTATCATCGACCTCCCGTGCTGACCGACGATGCCCTCCTCTTTTCGGCTGCATGCCGGCCCGAGCTTCGCGTTGGCATCCGCCACCGTGACCACAAGACCTTTGGCTCCAAAAAAAGCTATAGCTGCCTGCCAGCCGCATACGCCTCTGACGACTCTTCTTCCTGCGTTTCCTGGGGAAAGTAGCCGTTGCCCACATAGATATCCTGAGCGCCGGTAACACCCGAGGCGATACGCAGCCACACTTGCTGCCGGTGGTCGACGGGGGCTGACACCAGGTTGCAATACGGACCAAGGAAGTTAGCCACCGCGAATAGAACCCCACCCTTGCAGCGATTTTTCTCGCTGACCTCCGCAGGTTTTCCAAAAATCCGGAATCCATCCAGGCTGCATTTGGAAAGTTGCTTCTTGCCCATGCGGTGCTCCTGAGCCCCGATGACTAGCCAGCCCTCGTGCTTGTAGAATGATGCCCATTCCGCCGTGCCTACGTTGTCGTATCCCGTTTTACCCTGCCAGTTGTGACTCGCGACGAGTAGCTTGAAGCCGGTATCGAACTGCTTGGAGCGGTGCTTCTTGGCTCGTTTCCGGACCCGACGGCCGCGCTTGGCTTCCCCCTCGTGCTGCCCCCCTCTGCAGGTGCTTGCGCAGGTTGGTCCCCCACTGCACTGGCCGCCGAATGCAGGGCACCACATGCACATCAGCACACTCAGACACACACTTAGGTGCATCGGCAGCCAATTCCGAAGACACCACCTGCACATCATCGACACATTCTTCATGCAGAGGCAAGACGCGATATCCCGTCGCAGCTTCCTCCTTCCGGACCGCCGCTTCCCCACGCAGATGGATGCGAATAAGCCTTCGGACACGTTCCCTGTCCCTGAACCTGCGCCCAAGGGCCACATTGACCCCTCTGCCGAAGAATTTGAGATGTTTGAGTTGCTGCAACGCCGTCTGCCTGCTGTCATCGTCCTCGTAGACCAGCTCCAGGTGACGAGACATTCGCTGGCCTTGCCACTCCATTACCGGGACCACCAGACCAAGACCGCTCATTTTGGAGGCGATCTCCTGTAGATTGGCGCGTTCTGAGAGCCCCCAGACAATCAGATTACGCCCGTCCTTGTCGTACCGATCTACCCGCCGGTACCGTCGAGGCGGCGGTGCCATCTGCCATATAGCGCCGCTCGCCTTATGTTGAAGCGCCGACCCGTGTGCCAGGTTTGGGGAGGAAGGATGAGGCGCAGCTAAGATAGCCTCTCCACGTGGTTCAGGAATTCCGTCATATACGCGAGCCCTCATCCTCCCATCCTGGGACATCGGGCCAGAGCCCGTCGAAGAGGCATTCCCACGGGGATTGTCCAGGTCTTCGGCGATTCTACCTTGTCCCATAAGGGCCACAGTGGTAGCTCCGTGCTTCGCGTATTTGTAATCCATTGAGAGTAGTAGACGGCCAATGTCGCTGGCCATCACCGCCGCGCCTCTTTACGCCGAGGAAAGCGCCCGTCCATGCAAATAGCATCGGCGGTATCTGCAACACACACTACACGCATTTCCGCCGGTGTCACTGGACGCTGCCGCGTCGCTTCGTGCCCTTCGGCGCCCGCCAGCACCCCCAGCGTCGCCAGAACCTGCCTCACGCACTACACACACTCTCCATCGCATCGCCAACGCCTCTACTCTCATGCCTTATGGACTTTCAGCTGCTCCTAACAATACACATCATGAGGTACGGGTGTCCCGAGTGGAGCCAGATCGGACGGCGTGCCGCTGAAACTCCTTCCCCACGTGGGTATAGAAGGCGCGAACCTAGCCGGTACCTATAGGGTCTTACAGACAAGTATAGTAATCCCAGCCGAAGCTGCTCAGTTAGAAATGCAACGGTGGAGGGTGTGAATGCATGGGGCAAGGCACGGCAACGCAGCAAGGCACTGGCAAGGCATTGGGACCGACTGAAGCCCCTCTCCAACGTGCGCTCATCATGTGTTCCAGTTAGGCAACCCCGAAGAAGCGAAGATAGGGAGGAGACAAAACCCAGATAGGATGAAGATAGGATTAACATTGAAGCCGAAATGGAGCCGAGTTGGAACAGGTCAACTCGAGCCCATCTCGGCTCAATGTGAATCCTATCTTCAACCCATCTCGGTACTGTTTCCTCCGAATGCTCACCTCAACAAGATCACCAAACCGGAACTGGAAGCCCCCAGGCATTTACTCGGCAGGAAATTCGGCGAAAATGGGCTAACCAGGAAACCAGACCCAAACCAACAGCCAAGAAAAACGAGCCAACCAACAATCCAACAGACAACCCCACAACCTGCCTGCCGAACCCCTACCGAGTAAATGCCCAGTTGAGAGTTGCGCATATCCCGGTGACCGCCCTCCCCAAGCGGTCACCTTCGTGGGGAGAGGCCCAACCACCTCCTCTTCCCATGGAGTGCCATCTTGTGCACCCCTCCAGAATAATAATAATAAAATAATAATAATAATAATAATAAAATAAAAATAAATAATAGTGCTTCTCTGTCAATGGCTGATGCATTTCTGCACATGCGCCTCCATCGTCTCACCCGTGAGGGAGTACGAAGAATTGACGATAGGCTCTAATGACACCCCGCAAGGGCAGTTCCAACACTTCCAGACGGGCCGGTATGTTCAATGAAATACTGGTCCAGAAATCGGTATGTTCAATGAAAATACTGGTGGCACCGACGGGAATCGAACTGGCGACAGGGCCCAGATGGTAGAACTTGACCACTGGGCTATCACGGTGTCCATAATAATAATAATAATATAATAATAATAATAATAATAATAATAATAATAATAATAATAATAATAATAATAATAATAATAATAATAGTGCTTCTCTGTCAATGGCTGATGCAAATTTCTGCACATGCGCCCCTCCATCGTCTCACCCGTGAGGGGAGTACGAAGAATTGACGATAGCTCTAATGACACCCCGCCAGTTCAACACTTCCAGCGGGCCAGTATTTCACATGAAATACTGGTCCAGAACTAGACCGGTATGTTCAATGAAAATACTGGTGGCACCGACGGGGAATCGAACTGGCGACAGGGCCCAGATGGTAGAACTTGACCACTGGGCTATCACGGTGTCCATAATAATAATAATAATAATAATAATAATAATAATAATAATAATAATAATAATAATAATATAATACTATATCTGAGGCGTACTGATGCAGCTAATGGCATATCCTCAACGGACATAAGCCTCCAATACCCTTGTTCGAGGTCCTCCACCCCCCCGTGTCAGTCTCTCGCCTGATGATCGGGGCCACCGATGGAGCTCCTGAGGGCAAGACTGCACTAAGCCGAGGATATTCTGCAGTCCCAGCAACCTCTTGCAAGACGTCACCGAATGTGCAAGTGCATACACCAAGCGCGGTTGCTAGAGCTGCCTCGAAACCCCACCCATAACAATCTGGTGTCTGCTGGGTCCTGGGCTATCAACCAGCATATGCGGAGTTTAAGATCTTTTACGCGCGCAACGACCCTCCTCCCCAGCATCTACCACCAAAGGTTATGAGTTGGCGTCACAGTTTAACGCCTTGAGGCCATTGGGCTGAATAATAATAATAATAATAATAATAATAATAATAATAATAATAATAATAATATAATAATAATAGATGAGACAATCAGGCAACGCTTGGCAAGAGATGAGACAAAGCGAGGCGATGCTTGGGGCAATTTCAGGGCAATATTATTATATATATAGATGAGACAATCGAAGCAATGCTTGGGGCAATCCAGGCCATGGATGAGACAATGGAGGCAATTTTTAGAGCGATGAAGGCAATAGATGAGACCATTCAGGCAGTAGATGAGACAATGAAGGTAATGATTGGGGCAATCCAGGCAGTAGATGAGACAAGGGAGGCAATTCTTGTAGCGATGAAGGAAATAGATGAGACCATTCAGGCAATAGATCAATGAAGCAATGCTTAGGCAATGAACGCGATAGATGAGACAATCGAGGCAATCCTTGGGCAATCCAGGCAATAGATGACAATGGATGCAATTCTTGGAGCGATGAAGAATAGATGAGACCATTCAGGAAATAGAACAATGAAGGCCATGCTTGGGCAATCCAGGCAGTAGATGAGACAATGAAGGCAATTCTTAGAGCGATGAACAATAGATGAGACCATTCAGGCAATAGATGAGACAATGAAGGCAACGCTTGGGCAATGACGATAGATGAGACAATCGAGGCAATGCTTGGGGCAATCCAGGCAATAGATGAGACAATCGAGACAATCGAGACAATTATTGGAGCGATGAACGCAAGAGATGAGACCATTCAGATGAGACAATGAAGGCAATGCTTGGGACAATCCAGGCAATAGATGAGACGATGGATGCAATTCTTGGAGCGATGAAGGCAATAGATGAGACCATTCAGGCAATAGAAGACAATGAAGGCAATGCTTGGGCAATGAAGTCGATAGATAAGGCAATCGAGGCAATGCTTGGGGCAATCCAGGCAATAGATGAGATAATCGAGACCATTCTTGGGCGATGGAAAAAGATGGGAATCGAGACTATGCTCGGAGCAAGGCAGTAGATAAAGAGAATCGAGGCAATCTAGGGGCAATAAAGGCAGAAGATGGGACAATTTACCTTCAGACATTCGAGGCCCGCACTGACCAGTGAATGATCCGTGCTAGCAAGCATAAGCCTAGATATAGATCGACAGATAGATAGGTAGGTAGGATAGATAGATAGGTAGGTTGGTAGATAGATAGGAAGGTAGGTAGATAGGTAGATAGTAGATAGGTAGGTAGGTAGATAGGTAGGTAGATAGATAGATAGATAGATAGATAGATAGATAGATAGATAGATAGATAGATGATAGATAGATAGATAGATAGATAGATAGATAGATAGATAGATAGATAGATAGATGAGAGAGAGAGAGATAGATAGATAATAGATAGATAGATAGATAGATAATAGATAGATAGATAGATAGATAGATAGATAATAGATAGATAGACCTGAGTCGATCAAGTCTAAACGCACCCTGGGCCAACCCCTCCTATATATGTATGTATATATATATATATATATATATATGTATGTATATATATCTATATTATATATATATGTATAATATATCTATATATATATATCTATCTATATATATATATGTATGTATGTATGTATGTAGTATGTATGTATGTATGTACGTATGTAATATATATATATATACATATATATATATATACATATACATATTATGTATATTATATATATATATATATATATATATTATATATATATATATATATATGAAGAACATGAAAAAGAAAAAAAGATTGACCGTATGATTCGATCCGGGAAGGAAGGAAGGAAGGAAGAAGGAAGGAAGGAAGGAAGGAAGGAAGGAGGGGGGAGGAAGAAGGAGGAAGAAAGGAAGGAAGGAAGGAAGGAAGAAGGGAGGAAGGAAGGAAGGGAGGGAGGAAAGAAGGAAGGAAGGAAGGAAGGAAGGAAGGGAGAAGGAGGGAGGAGAGGGAGAGGAAGGAAGGCAAGGGAGGGAAGGAAGGCAAGGAAGGGAAGGAAGGGAAGGAAGGAAGGAAGGAAGGAAGAAGAAGGAAGGGAGGAAGGAAGGGAGGAGGGAGGAGGAGGAAGGAGGAAGGAAGGAAGAAGAGGGAGGAGGGAGAGGAGGAGGGAGGGACGAAGGAAGAAGGAAGAAGGGAAGGAAGGAAAGAAGAAGGAAGGAAGGAAGGAAGGAAGGAAGGAAGGAAAGAAGGGAGGGAGGGAGGGAGGAAGGAGGAGGAAGGGAGAAGGAAGGAAGGAAGGAAGGAAGGAAGAGGGAGAAGGAAGAGGAAGGAAGGAAGGAAGGAAGAAGGAAGGAAGGAAGAAGGAAGGAAGGAGGAAGGAAGGAAGGAAGGAAGAAGGAAGAAGGAAGGAGGAAGGAAGGAAGGAAGAAGCGAAGGAAGGAAGGAGGGAGGGAGGGAGGGGGGGGGGGGGAGGGAGGGGGGGGGGGGAGGAGAGGGGGGAGGAGGGAGGAAAGAAGGGGAAGGAAGGAAGGAAGGAAGGAAGGAAGGAAGGAAGGAAGGAAGGAGGGAAGGGAGGGAGGGAGGGAGGAAGAAAGGAAGAAAGGAAAGAGAAGGACCCTATGGTTCGATCTGAGCAGAGCGGGCAATCGCGGAACTAACTCATGCAGTAGCTGGGAGGCCTGTGGAAAACAAGCATTGAAAAGAAAGTTTAAATTATTATTGTTATTGTTATTATTATTATTATTATTTAGGGAGTACATAGGCCATCGGTCCTTTCCATGGGCTGATTGGTATAAAGCTCCTAGAGTAATGT
>WBZZ01003806.1:7500-10000 GCA_019918135.1 Paulinella micropora | reverse complement strand
TGACCTCATCGTTCTCCATCAACCAAAGTGATACGACAAAATCTGAAGCCAGCATGTGAAAGCTTAGGACAAGAGCTTTCCAACGGTGTGCGCTGCAATTCCGTATCTCAAATATTGATTGAGAAAGATGAGGTCAAGGTTTGAATGTTTTGCCACTTGAATGTCCACAGGAATACATTACATACATAACAAATTTTATATGCATTACATACAGGAGCAAGGTATCCTTGTCGAATTTTTCATCAACTATATATTACAGATAGATAGACACATAGACATATAGACAGATCGATAGATCGAGATGTATTGTTCGTTTTGCTGGGTATCTGTAGTAGAGATGAAATATCGACTAATGTCAGAAAAAAGGAGCTTCTGATTTCGTCAACCAGGAAGTCTGTGGGTAAAGTATTAACCCGATGCCCAGCTAAGCCGTGATGTTTGCACGGAAGGGACTGATACAGGCAATACCAAAGCTTCCTAGTACCAGGCGGGGCCAGGGCTCGTTCCATAAAGCGCCCCTTGCAGAACGAGCTCCCACCTCCATTACAGAGGGCCCAGTAAGCAGATGGAGTTTCGAGACTGTTCGACAGTCTAGTATAAACCGACAGAGCACTGTGGGTTTTATTCCGGGCTCAACAAGCGAGAAAGGGCACCCTGAGGGAACAGGATTGTGCTTCCCGTCGCTATTTCGGCATGTGACTGAAAGGCGTATGGCTAGGCACACAAGATAGATAGATAGATAGATAGATAGATAGATAGATAGATAGATAGATAGATAGATAGATAGATAGATAGATAGATAGATAGATAGATAGATAGATAGATAGATAGATAGATAGATAGATAGATAGATAGATATAGATTAGATAGATAGATAGATAGATAGATAGATAGATAGATAGATAGATAGATAGATAGATAGATAGATAGATAGATAGATAGATAGAAAGATAGATAGATAGATAGATAGATAGATAGATAGATAGATAGATAGATAGATAGATAGATTAGATAGATAGATTAGATAGATATACTTTACATACTTTACATGCATTACATGGAGCATCAAAGTGACACCGTCGATTTTTTTTTAATCACCTATACATTACGTATATTAATACATCAATACATTTAATACATTAATACATTAATATATTACATACATTATATACATTACATACATTACATACATTATATACATTACATACACACCTGACATAACATAGATGACAATAGATGACATACATAACATGCATGACATACATGACATACATGACATACATGACATACATCACATACACGACATATGGCATACATGACATACATGACATACATGACATACATGACATACATGACATACATGACATACATGACATACATGACATACATGACATACATGACATACATGACATACATGACATACATATACATACATACATACATACATACATACATACATACATACATACATATATACCTACCTACCTACCTACCTACCTACCTACCTACCTACCTACCTTCCTACATACCTACCCACCTACCTACCTACCTACCTACCTACCTACCTACCTACCTACCTACCTAAGTCACTGCAGCGCTCCAAAGCGCGTACGAACAGACCCGGCGCCTGTAGCCATGAGATAGATAGGCAGGTAGATAGATAGATAGGTTGGTAGGTAGATATAGATTGAAGATATTATCTATCTATCTATCTATCTATCTATCTATCTATCTGTCTGTCTATCTGTCTATCTGTCTATCTATCTATCTGTCTATCTATCTATCTATCAATCTATCAATCTATCTATCTGTCTATCTATCTATCTATCTATCTACCTATCTATCTATCTATCTGTCTATCTATCTATCTATCTATCTATCTATCTATCTATCTATTATCTATCTATCTGTCTATCTATCTATCTGTCTATCTATCTATCTATCTATCTATCTACCTACCTACCTATCTATCTATCTATCTGTCTGTCTCTCTGTCGGTCTATCTATCTATCTATCTATCTATCTATCTATCTGTCTATCTATCTATCTATCTATGTATCTATCTATCTATCTATCTACAAACCTAACCTGTTGTTCCAACAGGGCCTATCTATCTATCTATCTATCTATCTATCTACAAACCTAAAATGTTGTTCCAACAGGGCCAGTTGAGCGTCTAAATCTATCTATCTATCTATCTATCTATCTATCTATCTATCTATCCATCTATCTACAAACCTAACCTGTTGTTCCAACAGGGCCAGTTGAGCGTCTAAATCTATCTCTATCTATCTATCTATCTATCTTTGAACCAAGGCCACTTGAGGTGTCACTGACCCTCTCTTGGGCTTGATTTTTTGAAATGGGTGCCATCTGTCGACAGACAGAGAATTAGGGGATGGTGTGAGTGTGCTGGGCCCGTGGTGGGGTGCCTTATGTGTGCCTAGCCATACGCCTATAAGTCACATGCCGAAATAGCGATGGGA
The DNA here is from genome assembly GCA_019918135.1 of Paulinella micropora. Classification (NCBI taxonomy): domain Eukaryota; phylum Cercozoa; class Imbricatea; order Euglyphida; family Paulinellidae; genus Paulinella; species Paulinella micropora. The sequence continues at coordinate 7,514 of WBZZ01003806.1, read as the reverse complement.
AGCACAATCCTGTT
>WBZZ01003805.1:77500-78928 GCA_019918135.1 Paulinella micropora | reverse complement strand
TGTCGACAGATGGCACCCATTTCAAAAAACCAAGCCCAAGGGAGGGTCAGTGACACCTCAAGTGGCCTTGGTTCACTTCGTGGAGTAAGTGATGAGATCAACTGATGAGATATCGAAAGATAGATAGATAGATAGATAGATAGATAGATAGATAGATAGATAGATAGATAGATAGATAGATAGATAGATAAATAGATAGATAGATAGATAGATGGATGGATGGATGGATGGATGGATGGATGGAGGGAGGGAGGGAGGGAGGATGGGATGGGATGGGGATGGGGATGGGGATGGGGATGGGGATGGGGACGGGGACGGGGACGGGGGACGGGGGACGGGGGACGGGGGTTGGGGGATGGGGATGGGGGATGGGGGATGGGGGGTGGGGGGTGGGGGGTGGGGGTTGGGGGTTGGGGGATGGGGGATGGGGGATGGGGGATGGGGGATGGTGGATGGTGGATGGTGGATGGTGGATTGTGGATATGGATGGATGGATAGATAGATAGATGGGGGATGGGGGATGGTGGATGGTGGATGGTGGATGGTGGATGGTGGATATGGATGGATAGATAGATAGATAGATAGATAGATAGATAGATAGATAGATAGATAGATAGATAGATAGATAGATAGATAGATAGATAGATAGATAGATAGATAGATAGATAGATAGATAGATTGATAGGTAGATTGATAGGTAGATTGATAGGTAGATTGATAGGTAGATTGATAGGTAGATTGATAGGTAGATTGATAGGTAGATTGATAGGTAGATTGATAGGTAGATTGATAGATAGATTGATAGATAGGGGTGGATGTGGATGTGGATGTGGATGTGGATGTGGATGTGGATGTGGATGTGGATGTGGATGTGGATGTGGATGTGGATGTGGATGGATGGATGGATGGATGGATGGATGGATAGATAGATAGATAGATAGATAGATAGATAGATAGATAGATAGATAGATAGATAGATAGATAGATAGATGAGATGTCGCAAAGGAATGTAGTCCTTGCAAAGGAACGCAGTTTCACATCAAACAATAATTTGTGTACTGTGCATGTGTCCGGGATGGGAATCACGGGTAGACTGTGTTCTGGAAAAAGAAGAGGAGGAAGGACGTTGAAGAAAAAGGCAATCTAGGAATGGAGAGTGGGAGGATAAGGAAGAAGAGAAAGAAAAGGAAGCCGTTAGTCCAAGTGTTTTGAGCACCGTAAGCTTGCGCAAGCTACAATGATGACATTGTATGAGGCCTAAACCCCCGCAGGGACCTAGCCCGGGCTATGCAACACTGGACGGCTATGATGGAATGCAGTCACCAATACGGACTAGAGGAAGATTAGTCCAATTTTTGACTGCACAGGAGCGATAAATCGCAAAAGAGCAACGAGCTACGCAGGAGGATAGCTTGAAGCAAAGGGATT
>WBZZ01003805.1:52500-55000 GCA_019918135.1 Paulinella micropora | reverse complement strand
TTCTATGTGTTTGTACGTATGTATGCATGCATGTGTTCATGCTTGCATGCATGTATGCTTGCAGTGAATGTATGTAATTGTATTATAAGTTTGTATGGATATATTTATGAGGCGCCTCCTTTATGAACATATGTCATTGTGGACAAGCCTGTATGTATTCATCACATGAACATGTATATGCTTGGCGTAGTGAGTCTCGAAGCTCCGCCTGAATATTGTATTCAATAAAAATTGTCACATGGGCACGATTTTGAATTTCTGCACTAGCATTGAAATTTTATCGAGAAGAATCTATGGCGGCCAGTTCAGTAAAACCAACAGTGTAATCGTCAAAATTTAAATAAGTTTCTTGATTAGGCAGCACCGGATAGTATAGTATTATAAATAAATACTAAATTTGTTTAAAAGTCGATCTACTTATTGATATCGGTAATAATTTCAATACAGCCACGCCGCACATGGTATTATTAATAATACCGATAGCTACGATCAAATAGGATTATTAAAAGAGCCTATCAACCTATGATCAATCATTCCATATCAAATATTACAGACACGTTAACTGTATAAAGTACGTGGTCACCCTTGACCTTTGACACAAATGTGTGTTTTTTTTTTTGTTTTTTTTTCCCAAAAACTTAGAATTTTAATTATTAGTGTTGGACTTGTTTTTTTTGTTGTTGTTGTTGTTTTTTTGTTGTTTTTTTTCCACTGATCGACTTCTAATAATTGAAGACCATCTATGCATACATACATAAATGCCGTAAATAAATACATACATACCCTACATATCCTACACACATAAATACGTACACATATATGCATACGCACACTGCACGGTACATACAAACAATGTATTACGAACAAGCATGCATACTTACACTGCATTCATTCATGCGTACAATATACATACATGCATGCATGCATGCATGCAAGCATGAACACATCCATGCATACATACGTACAAACACCTAGAACACATACAATGCACACACACATGCATACACAGAAATACACATACATACGCATGCATACACACGTACGCATACGTGCATAGATACATACATTCATGCACGAACACATAAATACACACACATGCACACATGCATAAAGACATCCACCGCGGGGGCTGCAAATATGATATGCCAGTCTGCCTTTTTGCTGGATGAAAGAACATGCATTTAGTTTGTGTGTAGCGCACGTGTGTGTGACAAAAATAGTGAGGAAAGAGGATGAATTTGAAAGTCCAGCACCCCACCATAGTCTAGAAGCGCGTCTGGTGTGTAGCGCACGTGTGACAAAAATAGTGAGGAAAGAGGATGAATTTGAAAGTCCAGCACCCCACCATAGTCTAGAAGCGCGTCTGGCACTCCCCAGAAAGCTAACGATGGAGCTGGAAAGGTACCAGTTGCATGGCCCAAGTACAGGCTTTGAAAACATATCGTGAGATGTGGTCTAGAGGGGGTGTCGAAGACAATCACGTGTGATACTGGTTAGAAATCTGGAGAGCAAGTTTGGGCTGCTTTCTGTGCTGAGGAGCTCTAACCGGCGCAAGGTACATGACAAGACACGTCTCCTGGGTCTATTCTATCGATCTGACACGTTTGTGCGTGCGTGGTTGCACGGGGAAGGACGCAAGCTTGCACTGTCTATTCAACATGTGCAGAACTCGGCAGCAGAGAAGCTGTGCATCTCTACCAAGGTGGTGGGCCGTGTTGCAGACATCAACCTTAGGGCAAGCTATTGTGCTAGATCTGGGTAGTTGCATGGCATGCTGTGGGACGTGGGGAAATGCACGCAGACAGCGTAAGGAGAAAGGTGGTCAGTCAGTCGCAAACAACAGACCAAGCAGGTTGTGATACAGCCTCGAGAAAAACACAGGCAAGCCAGGAAATTGCTTAGTCATGGCGTACAGACATCAAGAGGCACCTAGACTATCGTTCTGGATCAAAACATGCTGTGTCCCAGGTCGAACAGCAAACAAACACGACCACCAACCTCGCTGCCCTCCATTTCGAGCCTCTGATTTCCGGCAGAAAAGAATGCTGCGAGACGACTGAGTTTTGCCAAAGCCCTTGCACCAACAAACAGTCCCTAGCCGAGCTTTCGATCCCGCCAACAACCTCGAGCAAAGGAAATTTCAAAGGTGCAGTATAGGTCTGTTTCTTTTTCGACAAAACTTGGTCGATTTTTCGCGCCCTTGCCAAAATGTCACGACGTTCCCTTGCCAAAAAAAAAATTTCGGAACCTCCGCAGACACCCGTCCATGGTTTGGGAACTTTGTTCTGATGTTGTGTTTAGTTTCTTTGCTGCTTTTTCGAGGTTCTCAGTACTGTTCTCCGTCGTAGAAAATGCACGGATTAATGCTGCATGTTGAGCGCTCTCCGTGAGCGGGGGAAAAGAACAAGAAACTCAAACCGTCAACTTGTTTCACACACTTAAAAGGCTTAGTCACATGTGTCACAAAACTGTGAAATAGTTGAAATCCATCTGGAGTCTA